>JBAMIE010000063.1:4182397-4200353 GCA_037177295.1 Kaempferia parviflora
TAGATTGTGGTAAAGCATTAGTGTATTTGATATCATCAGGATATTACATTAGACTTCTATAGAATCAATGTAGGATGTCAATGGGGTGGGATGGGATTTGGTTTGTCATTCCCATTCCCTCCTTGGTATAGCCCCGCCCTCATCCCCGTCCCCATCTCCGATTCTAGCTAATCGGGGAATCTCCATCCCTGACCTCTCAGAGAATAAATTCTCATCCTTGTTCCCATCCCCACTTCAAATACTCATTGCCCTTTGTCCATTGTCTATTGACTTGACAAAAAGATTTTCAATTTTCAACACATTTCATAAAAGTATATAGGGGCAGATTCCGGACCCCTGTTTAACTGTGGGGATTTAAAAAATCCTCAAATCCGAACTCATACCCGAAAAGATTCTCTAAATCCGTCCCCGGGGAAAATTGTTGTCCCCAGGAGAAAATTGTCTTCCCTAAACCGATGTCATGATAATAATGGGAAGAACATATACAGCAGATGTTATTTATAATTATAAAAGTGAATCAGAAGGAATTTGACCATATTGGGAATGTGTTTAACTGATATTTTCTTTCCTTTAGAAATATCCATTTCATTTACAAAAAGATTCATCTACCACTGGTTTTTTTTTTTCTGAACCTTATGGTTATATATAATTGTGTAATGGTGCCTTATTTTGGGAAAAAATACATACATTTGCTTCATGTGGTTAATTTAGAACTATTTTCAATTTGTGAACTTATGTTAGAATCTTTAGCTATAGCTCATTGCCTCGTTCTGTCATTTTTGTGATAAGTCGTGATAGCCTTGCACTTGCAGGGAAGGGTGGAGGGTTAATCCAGGGTACTGCTAGTGAAGCAATTCTTGTTGTTCTTTTAGCTGCTCGTGATAAGATTTTGAGAAAGGTAGGGAAGAATTCCCTAGAAAAACTAGTGGTTTATGCTTCTGACCAGACACATTCTTGTCTACAAAAAGCATGTCAGGTATTTATCAAATTGAAGCAATAAAAAATTTATTTCAATAAATTTATATGGAACCAACCAAATCAACACTCTTCTGTAGCTTAATTTAATCACTTTGTGTACATGTTACTTATCTTTCCTTTTAAACTTTGCCAATACTACTTCTTAGAGTTTTATTATGTGTGTTTTACTAAATGGACAAAATTTGTGTTAATGCTTGTGGGACATTATTTGAATGTGATTAGACAATAATTCCTGCGAAGAATGAATCTGTTTGAACAATCCAAGAAGTATTCCTATTAATATAGGAATTGATGCAAAAGTAGCAAGATTTGTATGCCTCACTTAGCAATTTCACTCAATAGCATACATTGATGGGCAGTTTGGTGAAATAGAGAGTATTACTTGGTGAGTAAACTTGTATTTTTTTTAATAGAATGATTAGAACAATAATAGTGAGAGAATTTTCTCAATAACTCATGCAAAGTAAGCTTGGCTTGCCAAAATAATTGAAAGTAAAATATAAATTAATATTTATATAATCAATGAGAAAATAAAATCAAAAGTTGGACCCTAAATTGAGTCTCTTTCCTAGATAGACCCCTTTTGAAAAATTATTTTAAAAGGATTTACTTCTCTATTCACTATATTCTCTCCTATTAAGCATAATGTTACCATTTGCTGGAAAATTATGACAACTCCTTTAATGAGAATATATCACATCACATCTTCCTTCCTAGGGACTTAGTTGAAAAAGTTGAGAACTCCTTCCATCCTTTACTTGGCGATTGACTATAAGCTGACCCTATAATTTACTTCCCATCATATGACCTTGGAACTTATCGTGAGGAACGCCTGACATGAACGTAATTACCTACTATAGTTAATTGAAAAAATTACCTTCAAACTACCTGATAAATTTTAACTAATTAAACTCATTTTCTTAAAAAATGAGTAGCCTTTCCTTTATAATTTTAGGATCAATTCTCGACAGTTGCATATCATCAAGAAAAAAACTCATACATCCCTTAGTCATTTGACGGTCAGTTATAAACTAATGTTATAGTTTATTTTCCTTTATATAATTTAAGAACGGATTATGAGGGACTTCTGATATGAACGTAATAATAGTATTTATATATGTTAAGGGTCTTTTTATAAAATAGCATGTATTAAAGGACCTAAATCTAACATTATATTGATGAATAATATATCCTGCTCTACTACAATCCCGGGCCGGCAACTCCACCTCTAGCGTGCCCTGCTACACCTCCTTCGTGGCATTGTGTGGGTCGACGATCTCCTTTCCTAAACGGCAAGATGTTCCTCCTCCACGACAACAAGTTCTCATGCCCATCTTCCTTTTGTGATCCCCCTCTCAACATAGAGACCTAAATCTTCATTCATCGACTCCTCAACATAGTAGCGCCTTGGGTCCTCAATTTAGTGGCACCTCCTGCCTCCCATCGGTAGCACATCGATGCTACTTCTCACACAGGGAAGCCTCATCTTGTCTTCTTTTTCTTGATTAGGTTATTGCAATAGTAACCTATCAATAAAAAAGAGGATATAAAAAATAAATTAAAATAAAACATAAAAATAATAACTTTTATAATTATATCATAACATGTTCAATCGCTTGCTTCATTGAATCTTTCGTAGTCAATGCATATCACTATAGAAAAACTCAATGAGAAGGATTATACTTCATGGGATGTAGTAGTTCATATTTGATTTATGGATTATGGAGAACTTAAACACCTCACTCCCCAAATTGTCAATATTTTCAAATTTGTTTGAGTTTCAAGGGAATAGATTGATGCATAACTATTGGCTTTTTATTTTAATTGTTCATCAACCCTAATCTCATGAGCATTTTTATATGTTTCTCTTCTTTTTGCAAGAGCTTGATATAGGCTAGAGATCTATACATGAATGACACACCTTTATATTGTTGCAGTTTGATGCAAAGATCACAACATATGTTGGTTGATTTCAGACCATCATTGTTGATATTTGAGATGTCTTTTCAATTACCTCACATATCTATTACATGTCTCATCATGTTGTGGCATTGTACTGGGTTTTTCACAATTTTATTTTTCAGACTTTTGATTGTCAAATGTAGGTCTGGATTCAATAGAAACATCACTCATTATGAGAGGAGTTTCAAAGAACGATTCTTGGCCCATTTATTTTTTTTTTTGTACAGAGGTAGTAGACTCAAATTCAAACATATCATTCGAAAAAACACATCATTAAAGTTAGTAAATGAATCTTTCCATGAATTCTCCCCCAAGAAGATGAATGTTCTTAAAAAAGGTTGTGTTTCAAAAAGTGTGACATTCATTGTTACAATTTTTTTTTTGATATTGGATCAAAACACTTATAACCTTTTTGCGTAGGGGAGTAACCCACAAAGATACATTTTCTTGCCCTTGGTTCAATTTTTCTGATTTTCCTATGTCCATGAACAAAAGTTGTGCAACCAAATATTTTTAATGATAAATTAGCTGAAAGACGAGTTGTAGGAAAACATGTTGTAAATGTGTTGAATGGAGTCTTAAATTGTAGAACTTTAGATGACATTCTATTAATTAAATATGCAGCAGTTAAAACAGCTCCACCCCACAAATACTTTGATACTTTGGTTGAAAAAAGTAATGCTCGAGCTACCTCTAGGTGGTTTTTATTTTTTCTTTCAGTAATACCATTTTGTTGAGGTTATCTATGTTGAACTATGATGAACTATTCCCTTTTCAAGGAAAAAATTTCCTAAGATCATGGTAAAATACTCCTTTCCGTTGTCACTTCTAAAAACCTGTATATTAGTTTGAAATTGAGCCTCCACCATACTAAAAAAAATTTTAAAACTTGTTTAACTTCTAATTTTTTTCCTTTAATAAATACACCCAGGAAAGTCGAGTATAATCATCAGTAAATGTGATAAACTATTTCTTATCAGAGATGGTGCTTATCTTATTAGGACCCCAAACATCACTGTGAATTATGATAAATGGTTTTGATGGCTTGTATGGTTGTGAAGGGAAAAATGTGTGGTGGTGTTTTGCAATTTCACTAACTTCACAAAGAAACAACGATGGATCTTTATTGTGAAACGATTTAGGAAACAAGTGCTTTAAATATCGAAAACTAACTAGGATGACCTAATCTAAAATAGCACAACATAATATTACTGTCGAAACAGAAATATTTTCAAAGTAGGAACCTCATGGTGGAGATTATTTTCTTGATTCAGATCCATCCTCAAGGAAGTAGAGTCCTCCACTTTGTTTAGCACTGTTAATCATCCTCCCCGAGGTCAATCCTAGAATACATAGTGAGAAGAAAAGAAATTAGCTTGACAATTTTGATCATGGACTAATTCACTGACCAATAAAAGGTTACAAGACAATTTGGGAACATGAAGAACATCATTTAGAGTGAGCATTGGTGATACTACAACAGAACCTTCTCCTGGAATGGCTAAAAGAGAGTCATTTTGCAATCTTAATTTTTTGGTTACCTACACAAGGACTATATGAAGAGAAATGGTTTGACATTTCTGTCATATGATCAGTTGCGCTTGAATCAATGATCTAGGTGCGATTAGAATTGACACTAAGGAAGGTTGTTGTAATGCAATTACCATTTAAAGCTATTGAACAAGAAGGGGTTTTCTGAGACTCAAGGAGCTTGTCCAGTTGGTCTATTTGTTCCTTGGTGAAAGGAAGTAAGCTTGGAGTAGACTGCCCCTCTTGATCTGAGATAGTAGTCTGAAGTGCACTACCTTTGCCACCAGTTCTTTTCTTCTAATTTTGGGCTTCCATGATTTTCTAGCATGTTTCCTGTGTGTGCCACGGGCATTTGCAATGGTCACACCATGGTCTTTCAAAACTTTAGCCATCTTTCTATGCTTCCTCTTGAAAACCTTTAGTAATAAGGGCAAAACTTTCCAAACTTAAGTTAGTAGAAACTGAGGCAGATTTGTATTTGTCAAGCATCTTCTCTTCGGACTTCTAAAACTACCTCACGGATCATTGGTAGAGGTGTCTATCCTAAGATTCGACAACTTACTTCATCTAGATCCCTGTTGAGTCTCGCCAAGAACATAAACACTCGATCATTCTCTTGTCGTTTCATAAAACGAACACTATCATCAACACACATCCAAATATTATCATAGCATACATCTAGTCCTTGCCACAATATCATCAACTCATTGTAGTAGAAAGTCATATCACGTTCCCCTTGCTTCGCATGTCATAACCTTGATTTTAGGCCAAAAATTTGCAAAGATTTCTCCAAATTTGAATAAGTGTTTCTAGCTGCTTCCCACGCCTCTTTGGCTCTTTGGCTGTAGGTAGAAACATAAATGACTTTTCGATAGGAGCTCCATGGAATTGACTAACCATGCAATAAGAGCGGATTTCTAGGCTTTAAATCTTGGGTCTCCATTAGCTGGTTTTGTCACTTCTCTTGTAACATATCCAAGTTTATGTGCCCCTTCCAAAATCAGGTGCATAGTTTGTGACCATTCTGTGTAGTTCTTCCCATTAAAACGCTAAATATTAAGTTGGAGTGAATTAGAGGATCCCTCCATCGAACAATTGAAAGATACCGATGGGTTTAAATTCGAATTGACAGCAGTTTCTCTTAACACCCTCGAACGTCCATTCGTGGTGCCGATTAAGGCAGTCTTCCATGGATTTTGATTTTCCATGAAAATTCCTTAGATCAAACCTAGTGCTATGGTACCATGAAGAGAAATCGGGAAGAAAAGTAATTGTTTTTCTTAATACTTCAATTAGAAATTACATTAATATGGCTCAAGATTTTGTACCTTGTATATTTCTATTGCACTTGTATCATATTCCACCCAAGATTGGACTTGGATTCTTGACTTAGATGCCTGTAAACATATGTCTAGTAATATTCACTTATTTTCTACTCTTACATCTCTTTACTCACTCATTTATCTTTTGCTTCTTAATGCCTCTTTCACATTAGGAAAATGCATTGGACAAATTCCTATTACCTCAAGCTTCTAAAATATTTTTAAGGCTATAGCTAATTGCCTAGTTAGCTCTATGCATAACCTATGAATAGAAAACAAATTTCAATAGCTAAATGATTGTGTGTAACATTGGTCAGCCATAGACCACCTAATATGGAGTCTAATTCTGTATAAAAAGTGAGCAATTCTATATACTTTGAATAATTCAAGGTAAAAAAGAGGTTGCTCCCTCGGAAATGTAAGATGGCCGCAATCCACTTGAGATGTACCTCACATAATAATAGGGTAAACGATCTTCAATCCACACAATGAGTAATGTATCTCATGTAAGATGGCCGATGCCTACCAACATGCAAAAAGACTCATGAGTCCTTTTTGAGTGCGGTGCTAAAGCTTTATAATATGAGTAATTAATCTTTTTTTATTACTTCAGTATACACAGTCACATAACTCCTTCAGAGTGGAACCAATTCTCTACAATTATAATATTTTTTTAGATTCTTATTCTGGTATAGGTAGCAACACAACTATTCTGAATTTTAAGTTTGAAGCTATGTGGTACAAGGGTTGCATTCATTTTTTCAATTAAGTTGAAAAAACTAACAACTTCTTAAGAGTGCAGAGTTGATACTCTCTCATATTATTCATTTATATGCGATTAGTTTAGTGCATTATTCATGTTTATATCATTAATTTAGTCTATTATGAGGAGGTTAAACATTGTATCATACTCCTTGTAGAGGTTTGCTTCATTTCTTGGTGTAAGTGAATGATTCAGTGGATTTAGTAGTGACACATTGGATATAAGAGTAGTATTTGAACCGCATTACATCTTACATTACATCTTATTCTTTGCATTGTTGAATGTGTTGTAGGTGTGGATGTAGCAGCAGGGTCATTATATCTCATTGTTTTTGTTGTGATTAGTTGTATTCTATTTTCACTTTAATATTGATCATATGCGCATTTGTGTTTAACAATGTGTTTGAATTACGTGTTCGAGTTGTGGAAACAACCTCTTGCAATGCAAGGAAGACTGTGTACAATAGACCCAATGTGGTCCGACTCCGACCCTTCCCCGAGACCCTGCATTGGCGGGAGCTTCGTGCACTGGGCTGCCCTTATAATGTGTTTGAATCCCAATTGGAGGAAGAGTTATTGGAAATATGTGAAGTTTCTACTGCTATGTATTGGATACTAAAAATAGGATCATTATGATGGCTTATATGAATATCATACAAAAACCTTTTAAGCATTTAGTAGTGTTATATTTTTCTTTAATATTAGTATCTTTTTGCAACATCTCTTGTTATGTTGTTAAAATTTTTTAATTGAAGATTGCAGGAATTTATTCTGAGAATGTCAGAGTTCTGAAGACGGACTCTAGTTCAAACTATGCTCTTTCTCCTGAAGTAGTCTCCGCAGCTATTTCTCATGATTTATTGGCTGGATTAATACCATTTTTTTTATGTGGCACGGTACGTAACAATTTACTTTCACATGTATCTAATCTTTCTTTATTATATCATTTTTTATTTTCCATCTTAAATAGCTCTTTGTTTTTTGTTAATATACACTATTTTCAAGCTTAAGAAAGCTTCTATTTCATTGGAGCAAATGACTGGTAGAGACAGATATGTAACTAATTATTGTCCTGTTCTCACTGGTTGACCCGTCAACCCTCATCTGATGTTCTTACTTCTGCATAACTTAAGCTAGACGCTACAAAAATTAACCGAAAGTCATTTGACATTCACTTGAGTATGATGAAGAATTCTCTAAGGACCATTTTAGTTTTATTCTTTACGAAAAATATATATGAAAAAAATTATGCTCAGAATAATATCTCAATACCAGGTTGGCACCACATCCTCGGCTGCTGTGGATCCACTGTCTGAACTTGGAAAATTAGCAAAGGTATTGCTAAGAAATGAAACCTAATAATATTTCATTCTACTCCTGGAATCACTGA
The DNA here is from genome assembly GCA_037177295.1 of Kaempferia parviflora. Taxonomy (NCBI): domain Eukaryota; kingdom Viridiplantae; phylum Streptophyta; class Magnoliopsida; order Zingiberales; family Zingiberaceae; genus Kaempferia; species Kaempferia parviflora. Next base: position 4,190,342 of record JBAMIE010000063.1, read on the forward strand.
TGATTGGTACTGATTTTTATTTGTCTTCATTTTAGGCATTTGACTTGTGGTTTCATATAGATGCTGCATATGCTGGCAGTGCTTGTATTTGTCCAGAGTATCGTTATCATATCGATGGTGTTGAAGAAGCAGATTCATTTGTCATGAATGCACATAAATGGTTTCTTACAAATTTTGATTGTTCAGTGCTCTGGGTAAAGGTGTGTGCATTGGTGGTTGTTTGTGTTAAAATAAACTACATTATCTTGCAATACTACTGAAAAGACAAGTAGCATTATTGGAATTCAGTATTCTAGTTGCATCACGTAGTGCTTATCAATTTAGTAACAGATGATCTCACCATGTGTATTACTTCAAGCTCTTACATTGTATGTGATTTTTTGCGGTGCTTAATTATTTTGTATTCTTGCATCTGCTAGTCATTATTTAATTTTTCTTTGGGTTGGGAGCATGATATATATGTAGGAATGTGTGAGTACCTTATGCCTCTGATAAAAACTAGTTTCAAAGGAGGATCTTCATGTAAATTGTTTTGTACATTGTTTTTGTACATCATGGCTGTCTGAACAAAAATGAATTGATCGAAGTAATCATCTGATGTTGGTAATTTGGCATTATGCTTTATTTAGCAGAATGGGTTTTTTTGTTCCATTGTAGGTTACATAACATGTGTGGTAACTTAGTCTTTAGAAAATCCATCTGATCCCTTAATAGAAGAATCCTCTGGCACCAACATATGAAGATGTCTCTCTTCTCTCTCTTTTGCTGTTGTTAATAGAAGAATTTTCTTGCCTTTTGTCTCTCAGATATTGGGAGCTGGAAAAAGATGCAGTAATCGATTATTACTTAACAACTGGCAATAACTGTTTAATGATCATCCAAACAAATATATCATTCTTTTATTGCTTTATGGCTAAATCACTAGATCAAAATTAAGTACATGGCTTTTTCAAAATTTTGAAGAAAGTGTGTCCAGTAAAGTTATGTTTCGATTTGCTTAAGGTAATACAACAAGAATGTACTATTATAAGAAATTCATTTTGTAAGCAATAATTAGATAGAAAAGCAGATATCTATAATACTTTTGTCCTAATGTCTAACTTTCCTTTAGCCTACCCTCAATTCCTTCTGTTCAAATGTTCTCCAATAGATTGCCAGCTCAAGTCATCTTAATTATTTTAAATTTCATTGACTATTTCTTTTTCCATTTTGAAACTGGTCGATTTAAGCAAGTAACTAAGATGTTTTGTTTGATTATAAATCATTGCAGAAGCATACTTCTAAGAATTTGACACTCAAATTTCTTTTTGAGATGACTCATAAAATTTGGTTGTGGCTAATAATGTTACTACTTGACAACAGGACCGAAGTGCTTTGATACAATGCCTTTCTACATGTCCTGAGTATCTAAAGAATAAGGTTTACTTTTTTCATATATGTTACTACGCTTTATCCTTGGTATTATTGTACATCTCAAGACAAGTTTTTTGTTGACTTGAATATATTAATGCATTTTACTAACTTATACGAGTCACTCTTCCATTGATCTTTTTTATCTTAAACTAATCAACATGGTTACTTGAGATGTATGTGAGGAAGGCCATAATAGAAAATGTGCTTATAGTTTTGTAGCAAGATCATGTAGAGGATTGAGGATTGGGAGAGAGGGAGGGGAGGGGAGGGGAGGGGAGGGGAATAGCCAACTAAATGTACTTTGCACTAGTAGCAAACTCAAACAAATAGTAATAATTTTTTTTTTATCTAATTGTGTAATGTGTAATGTATTAAAGTGTCAAGCAAGCAAAAGCAATAAATATAACACACACAATAATACAATAGCTTGTAACTATCCATTCCTACTCTATGCCCCTGAATACCAAATCTAATAAAAGCTACTTCAACTAGGCAATAGAACAAAGCTCTACAAATCAAGCAACTACTCAACAAGCTTTTGTTCCTAAATATCTCCTAGAATGATCTCAAAACATCATTGTCACTGTATACCCTGTAGCAATAATCTAAGCATCGAGCTACCTATTAAACAAGCCATTGTCTCTAGATACCTCAGAACAATCCAAGCAAACTTTCATCGTTAGATAACCTTTAGCAATGATACAAACTGTTATTAGATACCCTTTACAAATAATCATTCTCTTCAAAGATATAAAAATGAGTCTAAGCGGTTCCATTTTATTCTGTAGATAAATATCTAGTTGTAGGTGAGAAAGATATTATGAGAACTTTTGATTCAAAGATCTAGTTATATTTAGAACTCTAGTAGGACTGTGAGAGCTTAGGGAGTGCTTTTTTTTTTTTGGTTGATTTTGATGCTAAATGGCAACCAAAAGGCTTGAACCATGATTACAATGGTAAAAAAGTAGTCTTGAAATAAATTTATATCAAGCTAAATATAATTAGAATTGAAATCAATGAAATCAGAAAAGAATTATGAAGAAATCTATGTCTTTCATTGAAAAATGATACAAATATATATACAACTCTATGATCTTTATCTTGTGTCTAACATAGGAAAATATCCGTATAATTAAGCCAGATCTTTGTCTCATGTCTAACTTAGAAAAATATCCTTATAATTAAGCTAAAGAATTAGAACTAATTTACATCATAACTGATTTGAAGGATTATGTTTTTTATTCGTTTTCAGTGATCCTTATCATCTCTTTCCAACACTCCCCCTCAAGTTGGTTAATGGATATCAATCATTCCCAACTTAGATACATTTTCTTTAGCAAGCATCCTTATGATTCTGAAGGCACATAGCAAAGATGGATTTTTTTGAGGCTCAATCACAGATTTTATAAAGTTTCTATCGATACGAACATGCTTCATCCGATCACGTTGAATAGGATTGTAAACCACTACTATAGCTGACTTACTATCAGTATACAACTTCATTTTGTCTTCAAATTGAACATGTAGGTCAGACAGTAGTTGTTTAATCCAAATTAATTCACACATCCCTTGTGTGATGGTTCAGTATTTTGCCTCTGCACTACTCCTTGAAACAACGGTTTGTTTCTTACTCCGCCATGTAACAACATTCCCCCAAATTTTAGTGCAATATCTAGTAGACTTGCTATTTTCAAGTGAATCGACCCAATCAACATTGGCGAATCCTTCAACTGTACTATTATCACTTTTCTTGAGCAGTATACCTTTCCTTGGAGTCTCTTTCAAATACCGAAGAATCTATTGCAATTTTATGTCTCACAGCGGGGGCATGCATAAATTGAGTAACTATGCTAACACTATAGGCAATATGAGGCTTAGTAAGTGATAGATTAGTTTTCCAACAAGACGTTAATACCTCTCTTTATCAGTTGGAGCATCATCTTTTATGTTTTGTTGCTTCTAAATTTTTTCCATTGGAGTACTTGTTGGGCGGTCCTGTTTCCTTTAGTAGATCAATGGTATATTTCCTTGGAAATGAAAATCCTAATTTTGTTTCTAGATATTTCCATTCCAAGAAAATATCGAAGTCTTCCCAGGTCTTTTACCTTGAATTCAGATTGTAACAACCTTTGAGGTTTGCAATCTCATCATTGTCATCATTCGTGATCACCATATCATCAACATACACTATCAAAATAGATTTTATTCCATCCCTTGAATGTTTGACAAAGAGAGAATGATCTGCTTGATTTTGTGTGTACTCAAAGCTTTTCATGTCAGTGCTAAATTGAGTGAATCATGCCATAGAAGATTGTTTTAATCCACATAGGGGCTTCTTCAACTTGCAAACTGTATTTGCATAATTGTAGAAAGGGATGAAAGTTCCAACATACATGTCTCATCTTGGTAGTTGCTATCAACTTGTAAGTTATTTTAGAATCTTAAGACACAATGGTAAAATCACCTAAACCCTTTTAGGTTGCCTTTGTAACAATCATGAAGATAAGATGTTGGATGCTAGAGGGGGTGAATAGTATTATGCATGCACTAACATTCTAATACTCTTTCTATTCTATTGATTTAGTAATGTAACAATTCATTAACAATGGAAATAAAAACATAAATGCAAACACATACCACATGCTCACACGATGCATTTTTGTGGCCCCAAAGCTCCCACTTCTCGCCCTATGATCCGTTAGTGGATCACTCCACTAATTTTTCTCATTCTTGGTCAACCACCGGAGGTGCAGAATCCACTTACAACATGCAAGATTGCATAGATTACAAGAAAGGCTTAGAATAGAAGCGAGAAAGCTTCTAATAGGATTTAACCAATCACTATTTCGGCAACCTTCAAGCTTCCACTGAGCCCCCTTTATATAGCCTTTAGCTCTTCTTTATTCTTCGTTTGTTGTAAGTTGATCTTTCACTGATGAGTCGATTGGATGCACCTATTAGTCGACTAATGGTAATCGTTGAGTTATGACCATTGCAGTGCAAATTTGTCAAATTAAACGACTTCTTCCTTCTTTCCCACCTAACATCAATGGATTGACTGCCTAACTGATTGAGACACAAATAGAAATGTTCTATTCACTGAGCCTTTCGCTCGAGTCAATTACCCGTCAACTCAACTCTTCAGTCTGTAATTCACTTCCAATGGATTGAAACCTGACTCTAGTCTTCTAATGATCGAATCTCATGCCTAAGTTAATTTCTACCCTCGTCCCGTGCGTATAGGTCACTCAAATCTTATATCTCACCATCGAAATTTTACCTTACTAGCTTGTCTTCACTCCCAGGCTATCTCCCACTAGGTTACTTGTCCCTCGAGTACACTTGGGATGACGATGACGACAGAGAGAGCATGAGAGGTGGTCGTTGGGGCTGAAACTGTCCTTGGCGGCTGCTCAGAGACGGAAACAACATGGTTGAGTAGAGCTGTTAGACGGGCCAATCCGTAACGAGGTAGGTCGGTCTGTGGCGAGCTAGCCATTTGGCGAGGCGGGATCGACCTGTCATCTTGGCAGGTTGAAAAATCTCCGGCCCAATTCAAGGTGGGTTGGGAGTTAGGTAGGCCAACTCATGGGCCATCAAAAATTTTAAAAAAAGTTGCATATCTTCAACGTTTTACTTCGGAAATATTTCATCAATCAAATGTATCCATAAATAGACATTTTAAATATAAATGAACACAAATGAGTACTAATGTTTGATGAAAAGTATTATTTTTATTTTAAAATTATAACAAAGAAAGATAATAAATTAACATAAAACTTGGTTTACATGTGTTTCTTAACCCGCGGGACAACCCAAGCCCATCACGGGCCGACCCACGCGGGTCGCAGGCCTAAGTGGGTTGGCCCGCTGCGGGCTTGGATTGATAAAATTCCAACCCAACCTGCTTAGATTGTTTGGTGGGGTGGGTCAACCCAACCGACCCAACCCAAATTGACAGCTCTAGGGTTGAGGTGTCGACGTCGGCATCCTAATGGCGGGGCAAACGACTCACGACAACCGAGACAGTGGTGGCCGAGACAGTGGTGGCGGGCTCGCGATAGTGTGGTGGAGAATGACGCCTACAACCGATTGCTTGCGGCGAGAGCCTTGGGAGACACCGTTGTTCATTGTTTTCTGGCAGCAAGGGAGGCGGCGGCGGAGACCGATGAGGCAACGGGTAGCCGCGAGTGTTCAAGAGGTGGCAGGGCTGCTCTGGGTGGCCGGAGGGATCGGCCACGACGGTCCATTGTAGGATGGCACCCTTGACAGTCAGTCGCGCGTGGAGAGAGAAGCGGCGGAAAAATAAAATTTAGGTTTTGATAACCTAACTTAGGTTTATCAACCCCCAACTTAAATAGGGTAATCCAAATAGGCTTTCCTCATATCTGATTTAACCCCTTAAAATATAATTAAAATTCACTTAAATTCTAAAAAAAATCTATAATTATATATATTCTTTTATGTTTATTTCTTTATTTACTATTAGTTATTTTATTATTTTATTTCATATTAATTCCATTGAAGTCCTTAATTTATTAATTTGATCACTCCTTTCTTATATATATTTTAGTACATTACACCATGCACAAGCCACTTTATCCCTACATCCTCTGTCTCTTCCGATGGAAGTTGGTTTGAGCCACGCACCTCTCTACTGGCTGCGCCAATTCCCATGGGTTCCCTATATGTTTTTCTATACCCTTCAAGAACAAAATAACATTGCACACGGTGTGCCTATTGCACTTTTTATTTTCTTTTCTTTTTTCTTTAATGTTCCATGACAGGAACAATACAAGGTTTATGGACAGATGAACTTCTCTGAATTTGTTTTTTTGATAATAGTGATTATTTACTAGCTAGGAACTACAATTAACAATATATGCTGAAGCAAAGTCAGCAATACCACACACTTAATGCCCTAAGCTCACAGTTTCCTGTGCATCTCTCTATTATGTCAACAATCATATAGAAGTGTGATTCTTCACTTTTCATTCTGTAAAATACATTTGATATTGTCTGAACCAGTCATTTATGCATTATGCTGTCATGTGAATTAGGCCTCGGAGGGAAATGCTGTGGTAGATTTTAAAGATTGGGAGATTCCTCTTGGACGCAGATTCAGGTTTTGCTTCAATACAAGTTGTATTTTTTTCCTCTATGAATGTATTTTAGTTGTTATCTCTCTCTCTCTCTGTACACTGCATTGGTCTGCCATATACATTTAGAGCTAAGTAGCTAGTTCGAAATAACCACTGTAAGTTCCAACTTTGGGATTGATTATATGGATATTATCCCACAATTATAAGGTGATGAAACAAAGGGGACAAGAAAATGAGTATTCATTATAAATCGTGTCATTCCATTTGTGATAAAGTAGCAAGACAAGACGGAAAAAAAAAAAATAGTCAACAGGGGACTACTAGACTTCTGACACTCCTCGAATTGGAGCTAGATATCAAGTGTGCGTACCTGGAGCTCAAAGTAGAAAAGGAGCTCGAATAAAAGGTTCATGAAAGATCTCCATGTGGGACTATTATTCTAAGATTGTTAAGATCCAACGCGAGATTGCTGACTTAGTATTATGAATTATGATGAAAAGTCTAATACAACCCTCAAGGTCTCCACCTATAGACCTATGATATTGTATTAAACAATCTTTACTCTCTTTGGTCCTTTTTTTCTTGTGTCTTTACTTGATGTAATATGAAAATGAAGTAAAAAAGTGGTTGATCGACATAGATCAGTAATTTCACTGTTATTCAATAAAACATGCAGGTCTCTAAAGCTATGGTTGGTTTTGAGGCTTTATGGCGTGGAGAAATTGCAAAGCTACATTAGGAATCACATACGGTTAGCTGAACTATTTGAACAACTTATCGGCTGTGACTCAAGATTTGAGGTAAAAGAGCAATAAATCTTTGACATCTGGTGGAGCTATCATTAAAAGTTCCTAAAGCATATAGTGCTTGGTTTGGTGGACATTTATTTATACACACTGCTTTACTTTTTGGATTATTGAAGCAGCATTTACTAATTTTGGATTAAAATTCATATTCATAGTTTAGACAAATTTCGAGGATGGTTGTCTAGGCCAACTAGCATATACAACTACCAATCTCAATATTCAATATTTGTTTGATTTTTTGTTTTATTGTTATGAAAATAATCTTTCATTATTCTTTCATTACTTCTATTGCATTTTCAGGCTTAAGTGTCACTTTTATGTGCAAGGCATATAGTATGAGGAATGAGATGCATAGTGATGTTAGCTACATCTATGTAAAGTAGATCGAGAATGAAAAAAAAAAACATATCCTAATTAAACATTTTAACTAGCCGTTGAATAGTTAGCAATATCAGTTAATAATCAATCCAAAATACTTCATCCTAAAAATTTATTCACAAAGGTGTGTCACACCTTGATGATAAGACCTGCATGAGGTTCAGTGAGAATAGTTATTAAATATTAGAGTAGTGGTTTATCAAAAGAAGAATACAACAAGTATCATCAAGGCATTTAGGATAACCAATTACAAACTTGTATAAAAACATATGAAGACTTCAAATAAAGATAATGTCTCGAGTAAAACAAAGTCACATGATTGCAAATAAAAAAATAACTTATTAATTTATTTTTTTTATCACATAGTGTATCTTTAATTACTCCAAAAGGAATTGTCACTAAAATGAAACCTAGTTAATGAATTTGAGTTGATTGACAACTTCATGGAAATATAATGAGAAATTTTCATCTCTCCAATAGTTGTCTTCTAATAGTGCGGAGAGACAACAAAATCATCTATCACAGTCTAGGCATAGCTCAACCTCCTTATGGATGAGAGAAATGCCAATGGTAGATGGATAGGGACAACATATGGAAAATTGCTACTTCCATGAATCATACCTTAATAGAAAACAAAACAATTTGTGAAGATAAATTATCACTAAAACGTCATCAGATGAGCATCAAATGTATAGTGTAGGATTGAAGATGACACTAAGGGGTGAATAGTGCAATATGAAAATTTAAACCTAAAGCAATTGAATACAATGATTAAAGTAGAAATTATATTCGTAGCAGTTGGGATATAAATGAGTAAATAAAAGAAAGCAATAGAAGACTGCTTTTTTATGTGGTTTGGAACTCCATTCCTACTCCACTACACTTTATGATAAGTCAACTCTTGAAAGTCGCTAACTTGCTCTTTCATGGAACTTTCTGGAGGTGAAGAAATCTTTTACAAAACTTTTATAAAATATATGAAATGTGTAGTCAAAGAATTGCAAAACTATGGAGGTTGTAGCTAAAGACTTTAAGGTCAAAAGAAAGAAAATAAAAAATAAACAATAAAAACAAATTGTTGTGGAGAAAAAAACTAAAGCAAGGTCTCTTTTATCAGTGAATTGTTGTTATTTCATGCTCCCTTGCACCTCATTTATAGCCCTCCAAACAGCTATAAATAAGCTCTCTCAGATGTTCTAAATTAATGTGAGCTGACTAGTTTAAGACATCAACTAACTAGAGCTTAATCTATGCAAAACTTGTCTCATTAATTGTTGCCTTTAGTCAACTCAGAACCTTTCCAGTTGACTGTTATTCACGTTTTGACTAACACTTGTCACTCGACGACTCTGAATAAACACACAACCTTTAACTCTTAAGCAATCTTGATGCAGTCGATTGATTTATCCTCATTAGTCTATTCAAGTTGTTCTAATTTGACTCCAAATCAAACAATCAACTAACTTTGGATATATTCAATTGTTCGGTCGACTCTGTTGCAAACAAAACATTTTGTTTGCTCGCAATAGTGCCTTAGTTGACTGCTCAGTCAACTAAACTGCCATCCGTCCACTGATCTGATCTGAGGTTCAGTTGACTCACCTTAGAACAGGAACTTCTGTTCGCTAGAAGTGAATTTCTGGTCGACTGCCTAATTGACTCATCAAGCCTATTTCCATCTAGTTGACTCAACCTAAATAAAGCCTTTCTATTAGCAAACAATCCATCTTTAGTCAACTTCCTGGTCAACTAAGGCATATCAGTTGACTGAATGTGACCACCAGTGGATTAAGTCATCGACTTCAACTGTGAAACTTTTGTTTCTCAGCCGAATCTTCACTTGACTAAGAGATCTATCCAACGCTCAAAATACAAGTAGCTCATAATCTTTGACAACTCACATGCCAAGAGATCTTTCCTCCAAGGCTTCTCATGTGTAGGGGTGTAAATAAATCAAGCCGCTCGTGAGCTATTCAGGTCTTGGTTCGCAAAAAAGTTCGTTCGAGTTCATTCGATTAAGTTAACGAGCTGAGCTCTAGCCTGATTTCAAGCTCGAAAACATTATCGAGCTGAGCTCGAGCTTAACAGTATTTGGTTCGTGAGCTCGTGAGCATGTTTGTTTAGAGGTTCGCGAACGTGTTCGTTAAGAGGTTTTTTACCCCACACCCCGTCCGTGCACAACACTTGGCGACTGAGTGCAGTTCGGGTACTCGGATCACTCTCCGGACGCCCCGATCGGTTTTTTGTCTGTTCGGGCGCTCGGATAGTGATCCGGGTGCTTGGACTGCATTCAGTCGCCTAAGTGTCATGCAC
>JBAMIE010000063.1:4230527-4241493 GCA_037177295.1 Kaempferia parviflora
CCCCGTGCCATCCTTCTCGTCCGCTGCGTCTTTCGCTCGACTTCCTCCGTCCCTAAGTACCTGCACACTTAGCAGAGAGATTAGACACAACACAGGACCTAACCTAACTTAGTTGGTCACATCAAAACCACTCAGGGGACCAACATATTATTGTTTTGAAGTTTCATCATGCTTCTCCCCTTTGACTTGAGAAGTCTGAGGGGATCTACTCTTGTGAATTGGGGGATGTTCCTCCGACTTTAACTGAAGTCTCAATTCCTAAATCTGGCAAAGCCATAGTTTCTCTTAGTTAAGATTTTTGCTGTCGATAATAATTTGTGTTTCTGACAGAGAGGTTCTCCTTGATCATGTCTTTGTCGGCATTATCATTGTTGTTTCTGAGCTAAATCTCTTTTCCCACTTCCAGGTTTCATACGCACAATTATAGTATTTGTGAATTGTCCTTGTACTCCTCCTTTTCTTTTCCCTTGTTCCTTCATGGTTTAATTAGCATGTAAGTGATTGTTGGATGATAGCGACACTACTCCTACCACGTCTAATAATGCCTATTGCCAGGCTTCATACTCTCCCATCCTTGTACATATCAACAAACTTCTTTCTTCATATCTGCATGTTCTATATTGTTTGTTCCAAAACCAAACATTATCTGGTTTCTCAAACTTGATTGATTGCTATGGATATCAAACTACTTTCTCTATTCTAAAAACAAACCATATCTGGTTTCCAACTGATTGACTGCTATAATAACGGTAATTATCCGTTGGTCATAATTAGAATATCAATGTTGAAACACAATCTAGTGCTGCTAAACTACTGAATTGTAGCAGTTGGATCACTACTCAATGTGTCTTCTAAGTCATTGTTTCAGTACCAAGCAGTATAAGAACATTGGTTCTATCTTCTCCAATGAGGTATGCTAGAGATTGGCATCTGGTCTTCAAATATTGGATGACAAGCTTTTTGCATTATTTAATATCCACGACCAAACCATGCTCACTTTTTTCAACGTTGTGATGCCTTGCAGCAGCTGTTCATGTCCCTTTTGTCTTCACATTGGAATGTTCAAATTAACCACGTTCAGACCTTGAGCTAGAAGATAACGATGACCTCCATTGTCCAAAGAAGACATGTAGGACATCATATTGCTGGCTACTCAGTACTCATAAGTGCTGTTAAATACCATCAGTTAAGAGTCATAAACGTGATCATAAAAGCTCATCTTTTATGAAGTTTATCTCAAGAAAGATTTGACATCTAATTTTTTTTTTTTTACTTTTCACTCTATTTCGGATGCCCCTGTTACATTACTCTATCAAATTAACAATGACAACCTTCGTCAGCAAGCATTCATTAAATTTTGAGGTGGAATTCAATCTCGCAAGGTAACGCACGTGATTCCACGTGCAAAGCGGGGAGTCTTCGATCTCATGGTACGCGTGAATTCAAAGATGAGGAAGACAGTGCGATAAATGGAGCCATCAGTTCACTCGCTTGGTGTGTCCATGCCTTGTTTATGTCAAAGGCTTCAGACTGCGCTTTTATTATTAGTTAGTTTCTCGGGTGAACTGAACTCTGCGTTGTGTTCTAATTCAAAGAAAGAAAAATAACAGATCCTTGGAAATTAAGTTAACACTAAGCTTTCAAGATTGGACAGCCTTGTCGTTGCATGATTGAGTAGAAGAGTAGTTCCATCCATCCTTTCTCATCATGTGGTAGCTCACGAGCGGACACCAAATGTTACCGGAGGTTGGGCAACGTTGGATTGACTGAGAGAGCCGAGGTGAAGAACATCATCAAGATTTAGATTGTTGAAGGATAGAGTTGTCGAAGGAGTTAGTGAATAATAATTACTCTGAATCGTCCAAAGCACTGCATCTTTTTTGTTTGTTTTTTTAAATCCAAAATATAGAAAAATGGGAAAGAGAATGTGGGTGCAGCTCGACTCTGTTTTGCCTTTAAAAGAGCAAGTACATGTTCTTGTTCCACACGCTCTCGCCTCTCGGCTCGCTGCCAACTGCCCTCAAAAGCATCGTCGCCCTGTCTAGTGATAGATAAATCATGGTGGACGTCGATCGTCGAATGTGCGGCGTCGGCCCGGCCCACGCCGCCGGCCTTCGCCGCCTCTCTGCTCGTGCCGCCACTGCCCACGCGGCTTCATCCACGACCCACCGCCTTGGCGTCCTCTCGCTCCGCCCCCTCGCCGAGAACGTCCTCTCCCACCTCCTCGCCGCATCCGTCCCGCTCCGCCCGGGACTCTCCGAGCCGGAGCTCGCTCGCCTCGAGGCCGACCTCGCCTTCTGCTTCCCCCCGGACCTCCGCGCCCTCCTCGCGCTCGCGATCCCCTCTGGCCCCGGATTTCCTGACTGGCGCGGCGGCGCCGGTTCCGGTCTCCTGCTTCGCCTCCCTCGCGCCGCGGCCGCTCTCCAGGTCGCCCGCGGCTCCTTGTGGCCGCAATCATGGGGCTCCCGCCCTGCCGACCCTGCCCGGGCCCTCCGCCGGGCTCGTGCCGCTCTGCGCCGCGCGCCGCTACTGATACCGCTCTTCGGCCGCTGCTACCTCCCCTGTTTCCCTTGTCTCGCCGGGAACCCTGTTTTCTACGTCGACGACTCCCGTATTTTCTGCTGCGCCCTCGACATCGCCGATTTCTTCCAGCGCCATTCCGCATTTTCTCCGCACCCGAGTTTCACTTCCCCTTTCCCCAGCCTCGAAGCCGCTCGATGGATCGAGTTCTGGAGCGACGCCGCTTCCGATCGCCGCCACCGTAACTCCTCTCCTTCGTCGTCATCCGCTTCCTCTTCTTCTTACTCTTCGTCGCCGCCTCCAGATCCGGATCGGTTCGTGGAGATTCGCACTCCAAGGCTGCCGGACTGGGTCGGGGGCTACTTGGACGGCATCGGCTCTGTCTTGAGGCAAGGTGGCTGGGGCGAATCGGACGTCCAGGAGATGGTCCACGTACCTGTCTCCATCGTCTTCGACGGCGGCGACGAGCGCGACGCTACGGCTGGAAAATTGGTCGACCCCGAGGCGGCGCTCGACGCGCTGCTCGTGAAGGCGAGCAGCTGCTCAGATTCACTCCGCCAGGCGGGGTGGAGCCCCGACGACGTCTACGACGCGCTGGCAATCGAGCCCCACCGGCGAAGGGGGAGGAGGGAACGGTCGGCGGTGAAGCTACCGCCTGCCATCGCGCTCAGGGTGGCGAAGCTCGCGGAGGCGGTGGCCCGATCCTAAGTGACGGTGTCCAGATTCAAATTTGTGTCTTTTCTTTTATGTTTTTCTCTTTTATTTTCTAATTTATTACAAAACTTAGACAGCGTCTAAATTCTAAAGAAAATGTGAAGGAGCGAAGCAAGAGGCACATTGCGGTAAATATACATGTATTATCAATCTCTGTGATTATTATCGCAACACGAGTGGAGGGCTTTTTTTTCTTAAAGAACAATTGAAATTACTAGACGAAATTAAAATTTCTTTGTTCGTGGATGATCTAAGTCAATAATATTGATAGCAGATAGAGAATGAATGCCAATGTCAAGAGTTGATTTTGGAAATAGACTTCAAATAGAAAAGGCAACCAAAGAAATTAAGCAACTAAATCAAATAGCAATAAGGCGAAAATGGAGGGAGAAAGGATATAATTTCAGTAGAAGGTGATTATATTTAAAGGACGTCGTCTCTAAATTACGATAAATTATAAAATCAGTTTAAATGATCAGGAGATGAAAGATGTTCCTGTCTGAGACCGATGGAGGGCAAGGGGGAGGATGGCGCTGGCTCACAGGTGAATTAGGTGTTGACCGACCGGTTAAGACCCGAGACGTGCAGGCACAGGCACAAACTTCAAAGAACATTAGCAACCAAATCAGGGAAGGGGTTCCTTAGTCTGGTCCTCCAACGCTCAAGTCAATAGACTGCTCACTAGAAATCAGATGGACTGTGAATATAATGTAGATAGTATACCTGTTTTGAAGAACACGAACCCCTATTTATAGTGGAGGCTTGCCCCGACATCATACTATGGTGTGGGTTAAGCTGTTTCTGACACTCTGACACCTTGTCATGTTTGAGCATGTCATTTCTGTACCGTTGTCGGGGATGGGATCTTCAATCGTACGGCCCGTACGATACGCCGCCTGCTCCTGTTGATTTCTTGACCTCCGTATTCTGACATCCTGGCCGGGGAGGTGGAGTATTGGTTGATAGTGGAGTTGACCGGCCGGCTGTGGGAGGCTCGTCCGTCTGACCGGATGAGATACATTTATGTGGGATTTTAGACGTGGATGACCGACCGAGCCCCGGCCCGATCGACCAAGCTACTTATATGACTTTCTCGATCTTCCTTCCTGCTTGTCCTCCAAGGGGCCATGCTACTTCGTTCGGATCAGAAGATTTTTCTTTGTTTTTTTTTTAAGCACTCATCCGTGGTTGAAAATTATGAGAAAGGATATAAGATGAGGTGAGATTGATGGAGATGATGGAGTCTACGAGAACAATATTTGAGAAAGAGGTGGAGTGTCATCGGATCTAGTGGAGATATAGTAGGAAAAAGACAAAATAGTCTGTCTGCTTTGACGTCAAACTCTCAAAGATGACTAGATGAGAATCAACCAGACGATAATGCCATATAAAACTAATTTAAAAGAACTAGTTATATTTAAAATTCAAATAGAGATTTAATTTATTATCTTAAAATTTCTCTTATAAAATTTTATTTTCTACCTATTTACAGGAAAAAAAAAATACTCAATTTAGCTGGGAAAACATCGAAACAGTTGGTATATATATTTCACAGCATAGAATTCGATCCCGATTAAGAACGCCAGAATTCATCTGCATGCGCGCATATGCTCGAAAGCTCTCCTTCAGCCATTCCTCCTCGTAATATAATGCAATAATGTACTTGCTTGGATAACGAATACGCTAGCTAGCTCATTAATTAATGAACAGCAGTCGACGTCTACTATGGTTCCATCCCACGAGAGGTGTTGGCTCCGAGAGCTCATCGTATGGCAGGGCGGTTGGGCGTCTGCGTTGCATGCCACCGCATCATCCTGTTCCTCTTCTTTGTCTTAATGCCTTCCTGCTGAGCTGGGCTCCGCTCCGCTGGCGACGCACAATCACACGCGGCCGCCCGCCCTCCCAGCAGCCCATCATCCATTGCCATGGCTGGCACATCTGCATGCCCCGACATGGTGAGAATCGAGAGCGTGCGTGCGCGCGCTGCTTTTCATTTCCTGTAGCGGTGGCAGCTTTGAAAGCCGTAAAGGAGGACACGACAGCGAAGGTGGCCGTGGCCCGTGCCCGTGGGGGGAGAAAAGAGGGCCAGCACGCTGCCTGTCGTGTGTGTGGCAGGGCACGCAGTGGGTGAGCGAAGTTTGCTAATTTCTTGCTTTTTGGCTGTAGCCGCGTAGCAGCTGCTGCTGCTGCATCATGTTGGGTGGGTAAGTGTGCTCAGACGCCCTTAATTAATTATCTACTGGCTAAAGAAGTGGGGAAAATGAAAGAGGTAAAAGAATAAAGACAGTGACAGGGTGTGACCCAACCTGTCGGTTGGGTGTGCACGCAGTACGCAGATGCAGGCATTGCGTGGGTGAACGAGAGAGACAAAATCAGTACGGTCGAGTAGTGGAGTCGGATGGCTTGGCTTCATTAATTAATGCATGAATCGAACAGATTGATTCATATCTGACGGGATGAGCAATGTCGGACGGACCCGAGGCTGCGATTGAGGTATATATGTCACAAAAGTCAAATCGCTTGTCCCCGCGCCTCCGTCGATCCGTCTCAGAGCCAACACAGAGGAGGTAAACCACGGATGACTACTAGCTATAAGTGCAAATGTCTAAGACATGATATGTGTGCGTGACGCAAGGCGACCTCATGAAATTTAACACAAGATATGGTTAAAAATTAACAGTTGCTTAAAAGATTTCAACGGAAGCACAAAAACTCTCGTGTTTGGGCATGGGAAAATGGGCTTCGAAACGATTCAGCCCACCAACTGGGCTGTTCGATATAATAACCACTTTCTTTTAGTTATCAGTGCGCCAAACTGTCGACCAATAGACTCTGCTTTCTTATCCATTGCTCCGACAAACCATGGCCTTCGCGGTCTCAACCACGGTGGCCGCCGGAGCAACTCCTCGGACCTTCACCACTGCCGCCACTGCCCTCAACGTTCTTTCCGGAAGTAGCCAAAGGGTCCTATTTTCTCCCCCACTCTCCCCCGGTCCACCACCGGCGGCCGGTCGTCTCGTCCTCGCCCGCGCGCAGCCGCAGCGCCCGACGTGGCTCCCCGGCCTCGATCCGCCTCCCCATCTCGATGGCACGTCTGTTCTTTCCCTCTATTTTCTTTCTCGTTCTAATCCTCGGTGTTCTTCCTGACGCCGTTCGCGTTCCAGGCTCGCCGGAGACTTCGGCTTCGACCCGCTGGGCGTCGGCGTGGAACCCGATAGCCTGAGATGGTACGTCCAGGCCGAGCTCGTGCACTGTCGCTTCGCCATGGCCGGTGTCGCCGGCATTCTTTTCACAGACGTATGCAAAACTCTTCCTTTTTGACTTTTACATTTTTCAACGATGCTCTGCTATCGGTTAACCTTCTGCCATTTTATAGCTATTGCGTGTGACCGGAATCAGTAACATCCCCGTCTGGTTTGAAGCTGGTGCTGTTAAATTCGACTTCGCTAGTACACCTGCTCTTTTCATTGTCCAACTCCTACTCATGGGGCAAGCCTCAAAACGCACTCTAAATCTTCGACAGTATCAATTTTATAAATCTTCCCTACATGATCTTGCAGATTTGTGGAGACCAAAAGGTACATGGATTTCATTGCACCAGGGTCCCAAGCTAAAGAAGGCACCTTCTTGGGGATAGAAGCTGCATTACAAGGTCTACAACCCGGGTCAGTTGGTACTCTGCTCCCTTTACTCATGTACAAGAACTATCTCTCGTCTCATGTGCACTTGGTGTGTTGATGTTGGTTGCAGCTATCCAGGAGGACCACTGTTTGATCCTCTTGGCCTGGCCAAAGATATCGAGAACAAAAGCGAATTGAAGCTGAAAGAAATCAAGAATGGTACAATCATAGCTTATGTTACTAGGAATTAAGCTTTCGTTACTGATGAATCTTTAGTTCCAACCGAGAGATAGATGAATCCCTGTCCACTGATGCAGGGAGGCTAGCGATGGTTGCAATGCTTGGCTTTTTCGTGCAAGCAAACGTCACTCATGCGGGACCGATCGACAACCTTATCGTTCACCTCTCGGATCCCTTCAAGAACACCATCATTCAAACCCTTTTCTTATCTTCTTCCTGAAATCAATGGTGGATGGAGCATCTTCTTGCTACTATGTGAACTGCACTGGATGATGTTTTTTTTCCTTTTTTATCTTTGCCATATTGAATATTAAACTATTTCTTCAATAAATTAATATATTTTTATTTTAAAATGGGTAAACTGAATCTTTCATTATATTAAGCTGATTGATGTAACAAATTTGCCATTGAAGATTTTTTTTTTTTTTCTAATTTGAAGCAACAATTATTTCATATCCTTTACGACACAAAATATGTTATAATAGAATATTCAGATTGTAATAAAATCGAAACGGTGTCCAAAATTACAAGAAATATTAGATGAACGTGTCTTAAGTCAAATGTACGTCTCACTCGTGACTTTATTCCAAAAATACTTCTAGATCCAGTGCTATTGTAGAAACTATCTGATAGCTATTATAATCTATTTAAAGTGGGTTTAGGATTTAACATTTAGAATTTACGACGTGTAAAACTAATCGAGTAGCTGTTACAATGTGTTTCCAATGAGTACAAAATTTAAGAGTTAGTATTTACACCGTGTAGAAACTATACCGAGTAGTTGCTACAACTTATAGAAACTATCCAATAGTTGCTACAACATATTTAAGGTGAGTTTTTTTTTGTATATATATTTAGGGTGAATTTAAGATTTAGGGTTTAAGGTTGTAGCAGCTACACAATAGCTTTTACAACTAAAGTGATTTTAATGAATGTGTTCTCGCTTGAGATTACGATCTGATGAGTCAACAGGAGGCGATTGTGGAGGAGAAGAATTTTAATGCTTTTGTGATAAAGAAATCGCCTGGGATATTTGCAACACTCAAAGAGATATTAGAATGAGAGTCGAGGATGGACTCGACATGACCACTCCGACACTCAAATTAGCAGGGGGCTAAGGAGAAGCAAGAAATTGGAGTAGTAGAGGAGTTTAGATGATTGTCTTCACCTACCTGTGCCACTTTATATAGAGCGGTGAGTCTACCCGTTACTCTGACATATACACCTTCATTTACCACTTCCTACAAGATATGTGCTAATGTTCTCCACTTCTTTTGGATGAAATAGCCCCATGAATGAAGTCGTTGTACTGCCTCCCATGTCTTTAACCAACCACGTAGGATAAGGGATGAGCCCAATAGGGCTAGAGAAGCCAAGGAAACCAAGCTGAAGAAGCCAGAGAGGTTTGAGGAACCTATTCTAAGGGAGCCCGATTGTGTCATACTGCGAGAGTCAAAGGTACTGAACTGAGGACCTCGGATGACTGAGCTGTGAGAGTTGAGTAACGGAGTCGAGGGACTCAAGTGACAGAGCTATAAGAGTCGTGTAACAGAGTTAAGGGAGTTGAGTGACTAAGTTGTGAGAGTCGGGGTGACTAAGCTATGAGAGTTGGGTAATGAAGTCGAGATACTAGGGTGGCTGAGCTATGAGAGTCGGGTGATTAACTGTAAGAGTCAGGTTACAAAGTCAAAAGAGTCGAGTGACAAAGTTAAAAGAATTGGGTGTGTCTCCTTGATCAAGGTTGACTTTCTGTTCTCCCTAATGTACCACTCTGCTTGACTTTTGACCAAGGACTTTACTTATGTCTTAACCCTATCAAATAAAGACCTCCACCACCTGCCATATCAATGAAATTTAAATAATTTTGATAAAATTAATAAATATGATTTTGATATGATAGTATTCTGAGTGTAAGATCGAAAATGAATGAGGGGGATCTCGTTTTAAAACTTTTCTTTTCATTTCTAAAAACTTGTTGGAAAACTAAGTACATAGTGAAAAATTAAATAAGAAAAACACAGCGGAAAAAAAAGTACACGAGTTTATTTTACTTGGTTCCTACACACAAGACCCACAATCCCTTAGACCGTATCGATTGGACAATCCACTAATTTTTTCTCCAAAAACAAAACCTTTAGGCTAAAAGGTCGAATACATGAAAAAAAAGAGTGTAACAACATACAATCTCTTATGCAAGTGCAATAATAACTTAATTAAAAACACTAATTTTACCAACATAAAAATATAGTTGAAGAACGAAGCTTGGTGTCGGTGTGTTTGCAACAATTAGGCATAGTAGAGTCATAGCATAGCAGTATCTACGAGACAGCGACGTAGAAATGATTTGGAAACTCGTAGAGAAGTTGTGTAAAAAGAGTTGATACTGTATTGGAGGCGCCTCAGTTCATCTAGGGCGCCTCTATGAAATTTGATCTGATCCCCAGAGTTTGGCATTTATCCTCTTAGAGGTGCCTCCAATCGTCTGAGAGCACCTCTAACGTTTCCACTCAAGGCACTTCCAATTAACCGAGGCGCCTCTAGAGCTGAACTTGTATCCTCACATCTTGTCTACTTTGGAGCGCCTCCAGCCATCTGAGGCACCTCTAGTCCCTTACTAAGGGTGTCTCCAATTCGCTGAGGCGCCTCAAGCACTATTCATCTGAACTTCAATTTTGCTCTAAGCTTCAACAAAACATGTTAGTTTAAACTAATAGAAAATATCTTTAAAACAGAGTTAGCACAAATAATAAAATTATGAATTAGATCCTTTCTAACATGACTAAGATATAGTTTTGATCTCAACTTATATTTCAAAATAGATCTAAATTGGACCAGCATCTACAGTCCCACTGAGACTCGTTCTCACTAGAACTCTCTCATCCAGTTGCCTGCATGACTTATCCGCCAACATCTGATCCTCCAAACCTGTTTGAAGTTTCTCTTGTCCTGCTTAGTATCTGATCAACCTGATCAACTAAGATTTACCTGCAATACTGAGTTAGCACAATAGATAAAAATAGTTATGGTTACATCGCCTAGGATTTTCCACTGACTAGCTTCACTTAGTAAGACTTTCTACTGCCTAGCTTCATTCATTAGGACTTTCACCACTGAGCTTTAGTCACTATAGCCTAGCTTCACTCACTAAAACTTTTATTACCTGGGATCACTCACCAGGACTTTCACCACCTAACTTCACTCACTAGGGTCTAACTTCACTTACTATAAGACTTTCACCGTCTGACTTTACTCACCATGACTTCCACCACTAGTTTCACTTACTAAGGTCTGGCTTCACTCACCCGGACTTTCACCGCTTGTCTAACTTCCAGTTAGGACTTCGCTTGTCTAACTTTAGTTAAGACTTCCCTTGCTAGTCATCAGATCAACCTTGACTTAACTAGACATCTTTTTTTTTTCAAACATCAAGTCATGTTTAGATTAACCCTTAGTCAACCTGACTTGATATTGATATATTATCAAACATCAAAACCATAGAGGTCGATTGCACCAACACAGAGATCCTAAACCCTAAATTATAAATCTTAAACTC
Organism: Kaempferia parviflora; assembly: GCA_037177295.1. Taxonomy (NCBI): domain Eukaryota; kingdom Viridiplantae; phylum Streptophyta; class Magnoliopsida; order Zingiberales; family Zingiberaceae; genus Kaempferia; species Kaempferia parviflora. The sequence goes on from JBAMIE010000063.1 coordinate 4,241,175, forward strand.
ACACTAAATATGTTGTAGTAGCCACCCAGTATTTTCTACTCTTTGTAGCAGCTACTCGGTAACTTTTATATAATATAAATTCTAAATTCACCCTAAACATATCGTATAAGCTATCCAGTAATTACTACAACAATGTTAAGTCAGTGTATTTTTTAAATAAAATTATGGGAGGGGTACCATGTCTATTTTTTTTTTTTTTTAAAGGAGTGCTTTTTAATGATTTATAAATTTGAGGTCCTATTAATTTTTGTTCAAATTTTTTCCCCGGTAACTCTCACCGTAAAGAAAATGTTCGCTATAAACAGACGTCTCATATAAT
>JBAMIE010000063.1:4251304-4263877 GCA_037177295.1 Kaempferia parviflora
CACTTAGATCTAATAGATAGTCATGAAATTTTAATATTTAACGATAGTAAGTATTTATAAATTTTTGTAAAAGAGTAGAAAAGGAATTTAAAATCAACTTGATTTGAATTGTTCACGATAGAAAATTTGAGAACCTTAATTTTAACTATTTTGTAACAAAAATGGCTATGCCCAAGAATTCTCTTCGTCTATGACACCACAACAAATATTATAGAACAAAGAAATAAGGCTTTCCCAGCTAGGACAATGCTTAACGAATATAATTTACCTAATCATTTCGGTCCAAAACAATAAATAAGACATGTTTCATACAAATCAAAATATATTTACATATACTACTAAATAAAATCACCTATGAATTATTCTTTGATAGAAGATTCAATATTAAGTATCTTAGCATATTTGGATGCAAAGTTTGCATTTTGAATATGAAGGATTACCTAAAAAAGTTTTCCTCTAAACCCGATGAAGGAATTCTTGTAGGAAATTCCTTATTTAGTAGAGCATATAGAGTGTTTACTTAATATTTAATTTTAGCAATTCACTAAAGAAATTAGGCCTTTTGAAATCTTGTGTTAAAATGTATAAATTTTGAAAACTTTCATAAAATCTAGGGTAATCTGGTAAATATTGATAAGACGAATATAAATTGTATCAGCAGGCACAAATGAAAAACAAGAATAAATTGTTTGAAGGTATATTTACCAAGAGAATTATACATTAGTATTAAGATTGCACGAGCAAATAGAAGTATGCTTATGAGTTGCAATTTTCAAAAAGCACGAGTACCAAAAGACATGCAGTAGAAGCTCATGCATCTATGTGGGAAAAATGCTATGATTTGCAATGATAAATAGGATTTCCTTTCCAAATAGAATGATAACTGCTAGAAACAATAAAGAAACCATAGAGCAACAAAAATTTTCCTTTTAAAAAATAATAATAAAGATAATAAAAAGGACAAACCTTCAGTGGTCTGAGAATTAATGACACATACGGTGAAGGCCTTACGGGAAGTTTATTAGTCATCCTATATGTTGCAGTGACTCCTTTCAGCTGCCTCAAGTCCTATAGTTAAATAGAAAGGTGGTCAAACAAATCAATGTTGAAATTGTGCATTAGCCTACAATTTGTCATGGAAATTCACATACAAAAGTAGTTCCAACTTCCAAGTAATAATAAACTGAAATACGTTACACATAAACAAAACAAGAAACATATTCAAAAGAATTCCTGCGTTTTCTAAAATCCCAAACAGTAAATAGAAGCTCGAAAGGAAGGTTTATAATGAATTTATGCAACAGTTTGCTACTCTAATTACAACTTGCATAAGGTGTGTAAAAGTTCATCCGGAAGCCAAATTCAGAAATAGAGTCCCGGGATCCTTAAACATGCTCTAATGATACATCAGCTCCAACATCATCAAAGATGAGGAACTAACACGAGTATTGTATTTAAAAATAAATAGAATAAAATATGAGAGATAAACCCAGCCCAGAATGTCAAAAGGCTCTTGAGTCATAATTTTCAATTTTCAACATTAATCAATTCCAATTCTAAGAAATCCAACATAGCTATTAATTGGAATAACATTTGGTGAATCAAACCAACAAAGAGGAAAAATACTTGAGCAGCTAGGGGAAGCAAGAAGTGATAGAACATGATTAGATTTCAACAAAGATGTTGAGGAAAAAAAAAACATAAAAGAATAAAAGAAAAGAATGAGATGTTGAAGAGTTGGAAGGGAGGACAATTAGACTTTGCTCACCCTGCCTCACTCAATAGCCTCTCTTTGTTGCCTCACTCTCTTCAACATTTGCATGCTTAAAAGCAAGCTCATAAAAAACAGTCATAGCTCAGAGAAAGAATAGTCATATAGACAGAAAGATCAACTTAAGAGTGTAAGTATAGAACAGTATGAAACCTATCTCTCTAAGCATGCGCAGCATTTAATCCTACTTTCGTGTGCATGCAACAAACACACAAACACAAAATATAATCAGATACATATATAGCAGGCTGATGATTGTTACAAATAGATAATAGCACAATATAAAGATGTAAAATATTACAAAATACAATTAAAAAGAAAAGGAAGAGAAAAAAATATAGAAATCAAAATGATAAAAAAAAAAAAAAAAGTCAAGAAATTAGAATATTACAAACATATTTAGTATAGTACTAATAATATGAAAAATTAAAGTATATCTAAAAATATATAATGGAGAATGATATTTATTCATATTAAATATATGAATAGTATTAACTCTTGCTCGAGTGATTCTTTTATATAAGAAAATATATGATACCATTATCTAATTACCTCCACTGATTTCTCAACTATTGCCTCAATCATTGTATCCAATACAGACGGCAAGAGATCTTCCAATGTTCTTCCAGCTTGCAATATACTTTGTCTTACAAGATCAACAACTTCTCCTGAGCATGAACCAAGAGCTTGGAGTACTTGTCCAAGGTAGTCACCGCAAATCTCTCCGACTAGTACAGTTATATCATGCATTATCTGCAAAAGAATAGGGCACAAAGTGTTGAAAATCTTTCGACGGATAAATTTCCCATTGAACTAGAAGATGTAGCATTTAAGAGATTAACTGAATTGTAGATGTGATAGCATTTGTTCTTGTTATTCCATATTATGATTAACCAAATCAGTGAATTTTTCCCTCCTTCCTGATTCAACTTTCAATCATCAACCACACCCACTGAGGGCATGAGAGTGCATTGTCAGTTTCTCAGTAAGCATATAAAGTAACTTATCTATCAATGATTCTAAAACATAATCACCTATATGGCTGTATTAACTTTCAAGATGTATGGTTTTGCAAAATTGAAACAATGAAGCACCTCTAGTGTCTTATCCATGCACAGATAGAAAATTGACAAGTGCATTGTTCAGTCATATTATTATAGAAGATTTTCAATTAATTTAGTACTTATTCAGGGTTATGTTTTCTAAATATATTCCTAAATTTAAAATAGATTACAATCTATAGAGTTGAAAAATAAGAGGTACAAGGAAAACACTTAACAATTTATGAATATAATAGAAAAATTAATTAATTAATTTAAATATTATTAGTGATATTGCCTAGCATTAGAAGAGGAGCCTTGGCGCAACGGTAAAATTGTTGTCATGTGAGGTCACGGGTTTGAATCTCCGAGCAGGTAGGGCTACGTACAATAGACTCTTCCCCGGGACCCCGCATTGGCAGGAGCTTCGTGCACGAGGTTGCCCCTTTTTTTTATTGCCTAGCATTAAAGTCGATGGAGGAATAAGATTTATTAAGTCGACTCTAAATGGTAGGCACAAAAATGGTTTGGTGGTGATGATGATGATACTTAAGTTAAAAGTTATGAATTATTTTGTAGATCCATGTACCCAGAACTGGTCAAGAAAGATGATCAAAGAGTACACCTACAGAGATCCAAGATAAAACCAAAGCTAAGTGAATTAGAAGTTATGAAAACTTATGCAAAAGTTGGAGGATATAAATTGATGAAATTAGAGAAAAGTAAATTTATGAGACTTACATAGACAAAAATTTCTACTTGTGCAGAAATAGACCATTCATAGTTCTGGGATGCATTTGCAATAGCAGTTCGTGATTTTCGAGCAGACAAACCATGAAATAGCCAAGTCGAGTACCTGCTTGTACACCCCTTAAGAAACATAAATGGGGAAAAAACATAAATATATAATTAAGAATCTGGAACAGGCTGACCTAGAAATAAGTTGCAAAGACAATCGAAGAAATTTGTCGGAGTGAGCAATAATAAGAACATCATCACTCCAGCAAGATTTCAAGCTTTCCATTAATGTAATACTTTGCTTCAATGTCAACTTATGATGGTTCCCTTGAATGTCAACAGGATTAACTTTAGATACCATAAGAGCAGAATCCAGTGCACCAGCAATTTCTTGAAACCTGATACAATTGAACCTCTAAAGTTAAGTTGCATCCATTTAATTCAAATCGCACAGAAAATGATAAGAAGGATCAGATGACGTACCTCAACGAGAAATACACCCCAACATTCCACTGTCGTATGAAATCCAGATACATAACTTCCAATCGAAACTTAACAACAGCAGATTTAGATGGGCAGTAGCCTAGAATATTATACAGAAATTATAGTCAGATGGCTATGCATGGAAAAAGATTTTTTTCAGTTACAACTATGAAGAATGCGTTAGTTCAAAAAATATCTTCAACTATGGAGCACATCACAACAAAAAGTCGAGATAGATGTTAAAGGAAATCTCCTATTTGATTCTCTTCCATCATGTACAATTCCTTCTCATTCACCTTAGATTCATTCCAAAATCATCAAGATATATTTCTATATCATCACCTTCCCCATATGTGTTTTTTTATTATGTTTTCTTATGTTATCATCATCTTATACCTTTTAAAACATGGAAAACTAATATCACCATATCATATTGAATACAACAATATTCTTCCACATATTTTATCATGGTATCACAATGAATCTCTTGTTGATCTTTTAATGTTCCTAGGCTAGGGGTGTCAAAAATTAACCCCACCTAACAACCCGACCCGAGTCAACCTAAAAAAAATCATGTTCGGGTTGGGGATTTTTGGGTTCGGTTTGGAGGGTTTCGGGTTGAAAATTTTTGGGCCGGGTTTAGGTTGACCCGAATTTAGAGTTTAGTGGATTTTTTGGAGTTAAATCATATTTTATTTTGAAAATTAAGATATTTTTATGTATATTAATATCAATATTAGTATGATAGTGATGGAATACTAAGATAAAAGTGGAGAATTATATGGAAAATATCGAAAAAAAAAAAAAGTTATTTTAAATCGGGTCGGATTCGGGTTGGTCAGGTTCAGGTTCGAGTTCGGATTTAGGGGTTTCGGATTTGATTCGGGTTCATGTTCGGATTGGGTAAACATTGTTTATTGATTGATTTTAATGTTATTATTTGTTCACTTATCATTTATCACTTTTTTAACTTGTAATAGTCAACTTCTTTTGATTGATTAATTTACCTAGTTCTATGTAGATGTTAGTCATTTTTAATGTTAATATCAATCTATTTTAGTTTAGTCCTCACCCTAAGAGATATGCAGTGGGCCAATTGCCTACCATCTGAAATCGACTTTTAAATCCTTGATACTTGATAATTAGAATATATTGTAGACATCCCTTCAAACCAAAGATTTTGCATATCATTTAATACCAACATCTAATCATCTATCATCCTTAATGGTGTTCAATGCTTCCAATATTTTTAGTTTGTTTGAGAGGAGTGTTAGGGGATGAAAACAATCCCCTGATCTTCTATGCTTCACTTTGATTCACTTATGATCCCTGCCCGATTCTCCTTAGATTCACTCCCAATTCATGGAGCTATATTTCTCAATTCACAACAGCAAATGGACTTATGGATTGTGTTTTCTTCCTTTATTGTCATGTGCCTCTAAAGTGTAATATCACCATTATCATATTGAATACAATCATTCTCCTATATATTCTATCAAAAGACAGGAAAAAACTTTAGCTAATTAGATTCCAGAAAAAGAAAAAGAAAACACACATGCATCAGCTTGTTAGCTTGACTCTAGTTAGGTGCTTTAAAGTCTTTTCAACTACAAACAAAGTATGTTTTAAAAAATAAATGAACAAGAACATGTAAATCTGCAGCGATGGAATCTGTACCTTCAAGAAATGCAAGGAAACCAAGACTTGATTTATAATTCTTCAAGAACCCTGCAGGCCTTCCAGGAGAAAATGCCCCAGGTTTCCCTTTTTGAATTGCAATAAGAACCTCTCTCAGGATTGAATTGGCTAAGAAACTAAAAACATGGAAGCCAGAATTTGCTGAAAGCACGGAGGTATATAAACAAGGTTCAAAAAACAGTAGCTGAAAATGAAATGCTGAATAAAACATATCATCTACAACTACCAGGATTTAATTATCTTAGAGACCTGTTGAAGATATATCAAGTAAAAATTTGCAATCCTTCTTGACACCTTGCATTATTTGCTGATAATCATTCTCAAGTTCATCTAAGGAAGCACCACTAACCACCTGCAAGTGGTCATGGGGAATAATTTTCTGAATCATAGGTGACACAATGACTGTCCTGAAAAGTTCTTCAGCGGCTGAAGTGTTGTCAATAGCAGCATAAGCGCGCAAGCAATTATAGATTGACTTTGCATCTTGATGTTTTAGTCCATCCACAAAACAATTGCCTAAGCTACCATCCAACATCAAAGTAGCATTCTGTATCCTCTTCTCCATGTTCTCAATGAAGGGGAGATCCTGTACTGCCACAATTTAAAACAAAGTATGTAATATAACAATTTTCTGCATAAACAAAAAGGAACCATATGAATAAAAAAATACTAATGCAAAAGCCAATGGCTAAACTTTTGTGTGTGCTAAGATTTGAACAGAATAAAAGGTGATAAATTGATAAACTTAGATATCTAGCCTGGTTACCAAGTGAAAACCCAAAAGCACTAACATGGCTTATTCTACCACGTTAGGATAGAAGGGGGAATGTGTAGCTTAGAAGCACTAACATGTGCTTTTTGTCACAGAGAACCAAGTTTCAGAAAGTCAGCATACGATCCAAAATCATTTATATTCATTTTTGCCACTTGATGATCGACATAATGTCTTGGTAAAAGTCATTTGAAGTTTTTTTTTGTTAATACCACTTGTAAAAGAAAGAAGGATAATGAATGAGAACAAAAATAATGTTCTGTGGCCTACCACCTAGTGCATGGATCATAACATAGAGACAGCCATGCAACAATTCAAGTGCCTAGATGACACATAGGGAGCTACCTCAGATTTGCTTCTTTTTTTGTTCTTTGAAATGATCAAATCATTACAGAGCAATTGTTAAGCAGCACTGGTTTGGCTCAAAGAAGAATAAAAAAAGATGGGTTGTGAGTAATGAAACTAGTTGATCTTATTCATAATAATGAAAAGTTAAAATAATTCATAAGTATATAATATTTCTTGTTTATGCTTGAGTGCTTAAGTTGTCGCTCTTTTTTCATAAAATTGTATTAATGTAATAATGTGCATTTACTTTTACAATTTAAAGTCAAAATCTATAAGGACAACGGAAACTGAGTATGTTAAATATTTAATAACAAAAAATTTCAAGCCTTGGTGCAATAAATAATATCTCAGCCAGCATTACAGTATCCTTGATTTTGATCTCATTATAAGGATCTTTCAGAGGGCACCTGCAATTTTCATTAGAGTAGAATTGGCTTTCAGCAAACTAGAAGGGCTCATATAGAAACAATTTTACAGTCACTGATCAAAATGGTGTATGACATTTTATTCAATTTACAAACAAATTTAAGGAGAAATTAGATATTATTACTTTTTGAACTTAAAACATTTTATGATTTTATCATTGAAGTTTTTTAATTAGATTTTAACATTTAAGACCTTTTTCATATGTGCCCACCTATGATTGTAGCTCCACTTAAACATTTTCCCTAATTAAACACTAAGTCATTTAAAACACTGAGCAGAAAATTCCCATACAAGCATATCAAAATTGAAATGTATTGGTGCAATCACAACTATGGAGATCTGGGTACAATCAATGTTTTGATGGATTGAGCAAATAATTTAAGTCATGATTATTGTTGTATTTGATATGTATGTTTGAGTGTTGGACTTGAAGAAATACACTTGACATGACTAAGGTCAGATGACTCCATTGTCAGATGTCCATGGATATCAGAGAAGACCACAAGACGAGAAGCATTAGAGTATGACTGAACCGAGGAAGCAAACATTGTAAGTGAAGGCGTGAAAGATGGCATAAGGAGAAGCCGCAGACTCAGGTGCTTCCGATAGACGAATAGCCTGACGAGAGATGGCTTTAAGGCAAGGTAAACTCTTGGGGTGTTGATTGTTGAAAGAATATGTATCTAACTGAAGGGTAGAACCTCAACATACGAAGACTCAACCTTAGAAGTTCTGAGTCATGGGACCAATGAATTGGTACTTGACACTAATTAACTGATGACTAAGTCGTGGACTCAGTGTCTTCAAACAGAAGGGTGTTGTGTTCATGGTTTCCTGGTCCAACGACCGATGAAACCCCAAACCTCAAATGAAGAGAGTTTAAATTTTGACAAGTTTATATCAATCAACTGCTAGTCTAGTCAAGTGTTGGTCAATCAACTATTGCAGTTGACTGGGACTGAATTGAATGTTTTTGTTCGTGGCCGAGTCGACTGAGTCGACTAATCAAGGGCAATTGACTGATGAAAACATTCGAGTGACAATTAACTGATGAAAACATTCTACAATATCCAATGTGCAAGACCCGTTAATAAAGCAGTGATCAGCTAATGACAACAGTAGACCAGCCGACTGACAAAGAACCCCAGTCAATCGTTGACGTCGGGCAGCATAAGTAAACAAGCTGAATAAAGGCTATACAAGAAGCTCGTTGTGAAGATTGAAGACCTAATGTTCCCAACAATAATTGAATTAATTCTAAGCATTCTTGTAACTCCTTTGAGAACCTTTTGTATGCTTAACTATAAATTTTCTCAAGGATAAGAGCTTTCTCTACCTCCAAAACTTTACCAAGAAGGAGAAAGATTAGTGGCTTGTTCTGGACTTAAGTTTCGGACGTAGCAGCTCATGGGGAGTTGTGAACCATGTTAGATTGTTTGTTGTTATTTGTTTTATTTCTGTTGCAATTTTTATGTTATTACCTTGCTAATCGATTAACAAGAATCTTTCAAACTTTAATTTAGGGATGTTGACTATTCACCCCCTCTAGCCCGGCCTTGCTATCCTCCAACACTAATTTCTAATTTAGAAATAAGTACTAGATAAAAACTTGCAAAAAAGGAAGATGCATATGACTGAACAATATGCTAATTGCCTCTCACAAACAACACAACAAGTCAACAAGCTTAAATTTTGTACTGCAAATAAAAATCCATCTTAGCGATGGTGCAAATAGCAATGTGGATTAAATGGTGGTGAGGTAATAATAAATATAGAAAAACTGTTCTTCTTGTTTGTGTAGCTAATACCAAATTGCATGAAAATCAATGAGGATCATATCTATGCTGAAGGATTGTATTGCCACATTTTTAAGTTTCTAAAGTGTGCTTTTCAATTTTTGTCAAATTTAGATGCAATGATTTGCAAAAGCAAAAAAAAGAAATCCCAAGTCCCAAGTAATTCACAATGGTAAAAAAAGATAAACAATTTGATAAAATTTTGAATTTATAACTAAAATGAAAGAAAAAACCTGCGCATGGCTAATATAAAATTTAAGCCGGTTCATTTCACTTGCAATTCTTTCCAAAAGAATGCTTTGATCTTCTCTATGATTTGGCCCGACTTCTGCATTTAACACGCCATTAGCATTGGCTGAAGAAATTTTCTCAGCAGGGACAATCTCTGTGTATGATGGACTAAAATGAGAGCTTGGTAATTCCTTGATAAGTTTCTCAACCTGCAAATGAACTATTCAAAATGCCAGTGTCTCGCAAACATCTAACAAAGTAATTTATCCAAAGTATTGTATTTGAATTAAAAGATAGAACATCAATCTCCTGCAGTAGGGAGAGATAAGATAGCAAAACCTAAAGGAAAAAAATTTGCATACAGTAGTCAATGGATAGGCACAAGATTTTGATAGAATATGACATAAGAACTTCAGAAATGAAACCAAGATGATTATACAGGAGAAAAGCCAAAAATTTTAGCGGACATGAATAGTACTAAATGACATACACCTACATTTATAAAATACACTATGGAATGTATACCCAGTGATTGCATGTGGAAGTGAACTATAATTTATTGCATTTCATAGTGATAGAGCAACAAACTGTTCAACGAAGTGATAACTGTTTTGTAGCTGTGCTGGTTCAAGCCTTCAGAGTAGAATGAATGAATCTCCCAGATTGGTTGATGATGAGGTTATAAATTAATGGTTGAAATCAGTAATTTGTGGGGTCGAGTTAGAAATTTACTTTACTGTCATAGTTGAATGGGCTTATGAGAGAACGGTGTTGAAAATGTACAAGGAAGATCGCATTCTAAACACAGCCATAATTTCCAAGGAAGTGAAATCAAGGAGCTTGAGTGCTCAGCATGGAATATCTTGAGGGGTGTCAGGAAGACTCATATAGGCTTGGAGGAAGGTGCTAAGCTGCCACCAATTTGATATGTTGCAACTACTGTTCAATGTAAAGAATACATTGACACGTGATCAAGCACCTCATCTCCTAATTGTATCTGCATGCATTTTGAGGGAGTTCAACTTCTGCATAAATAATCTCGGTCTCAAACATATTCATGAAAATTTTTAGAATGACTACTTTTGACCTCTTTGGAGTCAGTGAGGTTGGATTTTTCTAGTCATTTCAGATTTCCTAATTTAAGTCAGAAATTTAGGCTCGAAATTGTTTAGAATGAGAATTTTCAAGGAGGTCATAAACCCTTTTCCATTCAATATTATCACTGTGATCAGAAACATAGAGGCAATCAATTGAACAGAAAAAACGTATAAAAATTGATAATAAATTACGATTTCTTCAAGATAACTAAAAGGCAACAATAGAAAACTCAACAATTGTACAAGACAGAGAGCTAAAGAGCCAAAAGAACGCTACAAAGGTTCGAGTTATGTAGCACCTTGGAGACTACATGGAAGGTATCGAGCAGAAGTTCCAGAATCTCCCTGGCAGCCGAAGCCTCAGCTCGCTGGCGCAGACCACTGCGGATCGAGGTGAGAGCGGCGTCAATGACGGCGCGGAAAGTAGCAACCTTGTCGCGGAACTCGACAAGCGGGGCGCGCATGCGTGCAGCAGCGGAGTCGACATCAACTAGGCGGGTGCTGAGACCAATAAAATCAGCATAATCTCGGTTTATGAGATCGATGAGCTCGGCCTTTAGGTCAGAGAGGTAGGAGCGGAGCTCAGCCGCGAGGCTCTCGAGGGGTACGAAGGTGCGGAGGTCAGCGACGTAGGAATCAGGATCGAAGTCTTCACTGAGGAAGGCCGAGGAGTTGAACCAGGGCGGCTTGGCGTCGATGGGATCGCCGAAAAGATCCGTCGGCGATCGAGGTGGGAGGAGGCTGTCCGCCATGATGAAGTTCCTGGATCTGGATCTGCACGACGGGCCAAAGGCAGAGAAGAAATGAAAAAGGAAGCGGGTCGGATTTCTAAAGTCCGACCCGTAAAAAAAGGCTGATTGCTATAAACCAACGTAATAATCGTAAGAAGAAAAAAAATTGGTGAAACAATAACATTGAATCAGGACGAAAGATCCAGCCCGAACGTAAAATAAAACAGTTGTTTATCTAATCAGGGTAAGTTTCTGAAATTATCAGATCTATGATTTCAAAATTACTAAAATTTATTTTTTTCATTTTATTCAGTTAATTAGTTAATTGCAGACGAATTTATTTACTTAATTTTTTTTACTGGTCAAAAGTTAAAATTTTAAAATTTTAAATAAATCAATAAAAAAATAAGTCAATTTACTTATTTTTTTATAAAATTAATTTTAGACAAAATCAATTGATGAACCAAACGATATCGGATTGATACGAAATTAATTTTTATGTATTCAACTAGTTCTCCTGATTATATTTATGTCCTTAAACATAAATTTGATCTCGGTTAGTTGTCCTGAATATATCTGTATCCTCAAATATCAATTTGATACAATATATTGAGAGCAGTGATTTTTTAAATACATATATATTTGAAAAATCTAATTCATATCTAAAAAAATCAATGTTTTCAATATATTAAGTCAAATTGATGTTTGAGCGCATAGATATAATCTGAATAATTAGACGAACACATAAAAGTTGATTTCATGTCAATCTGAGGTTAATTGGTCTATCAGTCGATTTTGGGCAGACCGACTGATAGACTAAATATTCTCGGATTGACATGAAGAATTGTGCTCATGACGACACTCCTATGTCAAAGGGTGATAGACTTAGTTTGCAACAATTTTTCGTCATGAACTTGAAATTAAGAAAATGTAGTAATTCTCCTATGAATCGACAGTAGGGAGTTTGATGCATGCTCAAGTATGTACGCGTCCGGATCATGTGTGCATTATAGAGATATTCGGCAAATATTTGAGTAACTCTGAACGAAAGCATTAGAATGTTGTAAAGAGGATTATGCGATATTTGTAAAGAACAAAGGATTACATATTCACAAATCGGAGATCAGGTCATCTGAAGATCATTGGGTATTCATACTTCAATTTTGTTGAATGTCTAGATAATAAGATATCCACTTCAGGTTACGTCTTCATATTGGTAGGAGGGGATATATCATGGAAAAGCGTTAAACAAACGTTAATAGTCACTTCTACTATGGAGGCAGAATTTATATCTTACTATGAAGCTTCCAACCACAGGATATGGATGCAGAACCTTATCACAGAATTACAGATCATTGGGGCATTGATAGACAATTGAGGATCAACTGTGATAATAAAGTTGTAAAATTGTATTTTAAGAATAATCATAGTTCGTCAAAGTC
>JBAMIE010000063.1:4277429-4311618 GCA_037177295.1 Kaempferia parviflora
GCAGGATTCTTGAATTAGATGGGTTAGCTGATCCACGGTGAGGAGTCTTGCCGCTCTCGTTGAGTTATTTGGCAAGGATTGGCCGTATTCGCTCATGGAAGACCCGTGGTATTCTGAATTTGCTCTTGTTGTTGCAATTTCAATGTTTGCACTTGATCCAATCAATTTTTCATCGACGATGCCAAAATGATGTGGTATAAATTGATTATCGAGTTGGATGTTGAGGTGGCAATGAGGATGCGGAACTTCCGAAGTGGGTATGTTACCTGATTGGCACCTCGTAATCAGATTGGGATGGTGTAGCACGACTTGCGAACACTAAAACAAATGTCAGAGGGCGTTGGAGTTGTTTGACAAAGCTCTTTGATGCTCAAGTCATTAGGGTGCAATGGAAGCAAAAACATAGTAGAAATTGTGAGTAGAGATTCTGAAACGTTGGACGATGCCCATACCTAATGATATACCCGGGGGTCTTATTTGGGATGGTTTATTTGGAACATCCCCAATCTGGAACATCCTTACATAGGGGTGACAATTTTCCCCATGGGTTCGGGGCCCACGGAGAAAATCCGAAACGGGGCTGGTTTGGGGGAGTATTTTCGGGTATGGGTTCGGGGATTTTTCAAATCTCTGCATCTGAACGAGGGTGGGTATGAGAATACTATCCCTATCCCCGAATCCGCCCCGATACGACACGATGGGGGATGGGGACAAGGATGAGAATAGGGATGGGGATGAGGACGGGGATGGGGCAATTAGTTTGGTAAATATTAGATGGAAACATGGATGGGAAGCGGGGACGAGGACAGGGATGAGAATTTAATCGCCGAGGGGTTGGGGATGGGGACCTCCGATCATTCTTGACAACTGTGATTGACAGCCAAAATGCCAATAACTGTCACTGACAGGCGAGAGGACATGAACAAGACTCACAGTGGATGTCTAGACGGTAGCAGGCATATGGTACTAACACTGTCGATCAGGCCGGCTGCAAGTTGAGGTGACATCCTACGTGGGTGGTTGCACCCCAAGGTATAAGGTGGTTGGTGAAGAAGAAAACCTGGGTACGCGCTCTCACGCACGCAGACTTGCTTTCTTCTCATTTCCTCTTGCGGTTCAGGACTGACTTGAGTGTTAGAGGGGTCACGTTGGTCATTGCTGGTGCCTACTAATCCGTGTTAACGCGCAAGCCTTGAGGCAGCCCAGATGGGGAATAAGGTGTTCTACTGGTCAGAACCCACCCAGATCACAGCGGGGCGAGCCACATCACCTAAATACCAAGTGACTTGAGAAGTCTACTAAGTTTGTGACCACGATCTCTGGGAAAAGAGGGTTGTTCTGGCTGCTTCAGTCGTTTCTTAGTTTATTTGTTATTAATGATGATAACGCTTATTGCTCGGCCAATGTTGGCCTGATCTGGCGGTCATGAAGGAGGGACTATTACTAGGGTTGTGGGTCACATCAACCTGAAACCCTTATTGAATCGATAAATTGAGTAGCCGAGCTAAGCTACATGGACTCAAAAGGCTGAACTAAGCTAAGATGTTAGGTAGCTGAGTTGGACGAGGAGCTCGGGAGGCCATACTGGTCAGAGGGTTTGAGAGCTGATCCATGAGTAAGGAGCCACATTGAACTCATACTTAGTATAACCAAAAGCTTCTTGAAATAGGCCACATCAGCATGACGTGCTGATCCCGAACGGACTGCTGTAGGAGAGTATCATAAGATATCCAATTTATTACTCACAACTATTGGTCTGTGATACAAAAGCGCCTTAATTTGGCTTATTTTTCCCTTAAATTTCCAACATATGAAACAAGATGTTGCCTTTCCTACTAGGTTCCTGAAGTCTTTCAAGTTTGAATTTGGTGCATCTTGATCTCCCTTGAGCAGTAGAAACAACAAAACATTAGGTAGATATTTTTGAAGCCCGATAAATAAGAAGGCCATAATGTTTTATTCCGTCAAGAAAACTAGGAACTCTTAAGGTTCTTATATATTTGTTTGCATACTAGTTTTCTGATCAACAGATCTGTAGAACAGTAGATGTTGTCCATTAGAATGACTCAATGTGATTTTAGTTACAGTAATGCTGAAACTATTGCTCGGATAGTTCTATGGTGGAGTTACACTGCTTCGACTCAGCGAAACATGTAAAATAGTTTTCTGATCGATTGACTTAGTTGATTTGAGTCCCTTTTTTGCAAGATGGCACTATATTTGATTATTTCTTGCATTTTTATGTACAGTATGATCGACATTCTTTCGAAATATACCCACAGTGGATGTATTCTGATGGAGTTGAGCTCAATCTACCTATTTAGGCTTTTTTGCTTTGTGTCTGACAATCATCCCTGGTCTTTTGTACCATCCCCTCTCTCCCTGGCCTTTGTGAAAACAATCTAACTCAAAAATGTTGTTTCTTAATACAATTGAGCGTGTTGAACTAAACAATGATTGTTGAGTTATTCTAAATAAGTCACCTGCATTTTGGTTTGATTGCTGATCTAGAAAATAATCTTTTGGAATTTAACGTACATACTAAGACTCCTTGGCAGCTCTTGTCTTTGATCTTATTAGATTTGGATTGGATGTCTGAATTTCTATAGTAAGGGTTAATTTCTAACTAGCCTTCTCTTGTGGCTATCAATCTAAGTATAGATGTCTTGTGAACTTCTATTACCAGATGGCACCAAAGCAGAAAATAAGAATCAAATTGAGGTCCTACTGGGTGTCACTGATTGAGGATTCATGCAAGCAGATACTGGAAGCTGCTCGAACAACCAATGCAAAGACCATGGGTCCAGTGCCCCTTCCCACAAAGAGGAGAGTCTATTGTGTCCTTAAGTCACCACATGTTCATAAGGATGCTCGGTTCCATTTCGAGATCCGGACTCACCAACGGCTAATTGACATCTTGTATCCAACTGCCCAAACAATTGACTCGCTAATGCAGCTTGACCTTCCTGCAGGTGTGGATGTTGAGGTCAAGCTATGATACCATCACAACTAATGTTTTTTTTATTTTCCCATATGTTTTTATTTTCTTCATCCATTTTCAGCTCTTCCAGGAACTAGAAGGCAAGGCTTTATACTTTGTACCTATGGCTTGTTCAGTGTTCTTTTTTTTTTTTTTTCTGTGAAATTGTTGTGAGATGTTTGATTCCAGTTGTAGCAACAAGTTGTCTTATTTGACTTTTTTTTTTTTGGTTTTTGTACATGATTATTTCTTGTTCATACCCAATTCATTTGAACAGGATGAAAGTTAAGACTCGTGGTTTTGTTTGATATGTGTGTTTGAGTTGGTGTTGGCTGGGAGATGGAATACGCAAGTAGATTATGAAAGATGACATGAGGAACTAGTTAAGAGCTCAAGTACATTTTAGAGACAACTTACATAGGAGATGATTTTGTCGCAGAGATGGATATATGATCAGTTGAGAGCATATGTACTCAATAGAGGGTAGTTCTTAACTTGGGTGGGACACCATCACAAGGATGATTAGTTGAAAATAATCGATTGGATCTAATTGATTGATGATTAAGTCAACTTCTGGAAATAGTAAGTCAGTTGGGAAACTCAAAATTCTAAACTTTGTTCAAGGTTTGTGGTTTAGTATAGTCTATTAATGAGGAAATCAGTTTATTGATGACTGAGTCAAGTAGGTAGAAATCTCATCTCAGAACGAGGAATAAATACGTTGGAACCCTTGAGTGGTTTGGTGTGATTACGAGTTTTGATGTTTGAGTAAAGTTAGATTTTGTATTGTCAATCGATTTATGTCTTTAAGTGTGCAGAGATTTATGAATACATTGAGGGAGTGTTTTGTGGCTCGAGTTAAATAAGAGAATGGTGATATTATAAATATGAAGAACCACAAGATAAGGAGCATTTACTCAAACGAGCATATGAAGGATATCGCATAAAGGGAATCGACAGGTTTGATGCATTCGAGAGACGAGGAACTTGATGAAAGAGTACATTGATAAAACGAGAAAGATGATACGAGAAGGAAGCTGGAGATGACTTGGTGTATCCATCAAGTGAGAAATCTAGTGAAAGACTATTAAAGATGGCTAGACAGCTGTTGTAAGTTAAGAGTTGAGCAAACATGTAATTGGAGAAGGGTAGAACTCAACCTAGGCAAACTCAATCCTTAGATGGGCTAGAGTCAAATAAGTAGTCAAACAAGAATGTCAACTATGGGTCAGTTGGCTAAGACAATCAATTAGAAACCTAATGTAAATCTATTGAATGAAGTGTGGTTGACTAATGGCTTATGGTTAGCGACTACTTATCTAGTCAACTATAAGTTTATTGATCAACTAAATATTTACTCTTAGTTTGACTACTGCAGGTGGAAGGAGTCATGGTAGAATGATCAAAGTTAGTCAACCAAATGGGTATGGTTAGTCCACTAACAGCTATAGTCGACTAATGAACGTGGTTTAGTCTACCAAAAATCATGTGGATTAGAATTGGAGGAACTGATCAAAGTTAGTTGACCAAATGGAGCACCTAAGTCGACTAACAAACAAGCGAAAGCGTGTCCGATTTATAGGACCTAGTCAAGTTAGTTCAAATTGAGCAATTTAGACGACCAAAGGGTGTCACACTAGATCTTCACAAGAAGCAACAACTAGCAAGATAAGTGGTTGTTTTGGTCAACTAGAAAAGAACACTTAAACAACTAAAGCTCGCCATGTTAATAAGATTGTAGTCAAAACTTCGTTGAGTGAAGGTATTTAAATAGGGTTGAGAGGCATGAACATGAAGAGAAGCATCCATCTCTACACAATAACAAAGAAATTGTAATTGTTATTTTGCTATGCTTTCTTGTAAAACCCTAATTCTCTTTTATGAGGTTTTTCTACCTCTGACGCTACTGAAGAGGAGAAAGATAGTAAATTTTGAGAGTAATTCATCAAAAGGATTATAGGTTATGGATTACAAGTTTGGGGTGTTGGGGTAGACAATACTAGATAATTGAACTTATATTTGATATCTGATAAAAAATTTAAAGGTAGATATTATGGATCTGATGTGAATGTTGAGTGTGCAGGTCCTTTAATGAGGAAAGTTCTAGTGGGTCAAGAGGATCAGATACTAGACGACAAGACTTAGTGGATCAAAATGACTATACAAAGAGAAATATCAGATGAGTTAATGAACCACACATATGACAGAACACATTTGATGGGTCAGCAAGACTAAACATCAAGTAGCGGGAAATCCTAGTAGATCGATTAGACACTAAATAGAGGACCCTAGTGGGTCGATTAGACACTAAGCCAAGAAGTTTAAACGGGTTAGTAGGATCGAATGTTTGATCGGTAAAAAAAAGCAAGGTAAGTTTAGAAGAGATCCTAATACCTTGGGATGAGGGTAATGCTATACTTAGGTAGTGATCCGACTAAGAGACCAATAAAGGTTTCCCAGGGAGGCGTTAAAGCTTAAAATGGTTAAAAAAAATTGAAGAAATAACTAATATCAATATTGAACCTCTAAGACTTAATCACCTATAAATTTGGCACAGCACAATAAAACAGAAAGGGATATATATCTCAACTAGAAAAGAAAACCTCATACAAGAAAAAAAAATCTCTTTCATTAAAAAGAAATATTCCCAAAAGAAATAAAAAAATATTAATTCATAAACTTATGAATCTAACTTTTTTTTTTGTGAATGACAATTCAATTTTTTTTTCATAAACTAAAGATTTAGTTACCTTAATAAAAACTCTAATTATTTTTTTTTAAATAAACAGCATTTCAAAAATTTTCTGCCGTTGTCTAAAAAATATAACTACAAAAAATTACCGACTAAAATAATTTTACTTTTTTTATTCATATTTAAAATCCTAACTGCGCTAGCCATCAAACTTTAAAACACAATCCTATAACCCGCTAACCGAACTCAATTGAGCCTTCCGATTCTTGGGCAACCTGAGCTCTATATAATATCAAAGGTTGGGGGAACGAAAGGATCTCTGTTGCTCTATATCCTTTGAGGAGAACATGACTGAGATTTTGGAAATAGGCTGAATAACTGAACCTCAAATGCTCAATTTGTTTTTAAGGAAAATACTGAGTAAACTTTCGGAACGATGGTAATGAAAGATCGACATTAGGCAGATATCCTGTAACTCAAAACTGGGACTGATGTAGCCCCACAACACAATATTTACAATGTAAAGAGGTTTATATTTAGTGCCACATGCCAATAGGGACAAACAAAATGTGGCCGACTACAAAATAAGGGTATCAAAACTATGCAAGCCATAGGCATTTAAACTTCACATTTCAATTAAGTTATACCAGTCATCGGCCATTAGAAGGTTTCTTCATACCAGATTTAGTGCATTTACCCTGGCATTTCTTAGTCTTGCTTCGTCTCCCTTTGGGGACGAGATCAGAATCACCATCACTGTCACTGTCAACTTTTCCATAACGTTTCTTCTCTGTGTTGTTGAATATGAATTGCTTCCTCTCTGGTTCTTTCTTTGTTTTCCACTTTTCCGGGTTTGTCTTCCAAATTAATATTGTTCTGCAAGAAAATTGAGTTAAAACTGTCAGATGTGAGCACAGATAATATGACAAACACAAATAAAGTAAAAAACCTTGAACTTCCTGATGCCAGAATATACTCGCGAGGATGAAGCTTATTAACAGGGGTGATTGTTGTTACATCTGTGTCCATTACTTCAGCCACAAGCTTGCCAGTACTTGTGTCTATAAAGTCAATAGGATGTAAAGCCACTCCGTCATAGTTTTCACTTATGTAACGACCAATAACAGCAAGAGATTCAGAAGGATCCTGAACAAATTGCCAAATTCAGAGTTGGATGTTTGCATCTCATAGATATAATTTGCTATGGTAATAGGTATCAAACACATCTTTATTCCTTCCTTAAGCATAATTAATTAATCTGTGCTTCTAGTTTTTTTTGTGAAGAAAATAAAGCCAACCTTTGGATCCCACTCGGCTCGGAAAGGAGTTAGGTGACGGTTGAAATCATGGCTGTGGACAATCTCCCTACTTGGAGATTCCAAATTGCCAAAAATTGAATCCCACACTCTAATGCGATTATCTTGCGATGTAGTTAGGATTTTGTTTCCAGAGAAAGGTGAGAAATACGCTGAGTTAACAACACGTCCATGTGCAAGACTGGCGAGAGAAGAATCAATATTTAATCGTCTTGCATCCCATATCCGAGCCTGACATGCAAACTCAAAGGTTTAGCAGGTTTAGTTGTTAAAAGAAGAGAATATAGGATTCACCTCAAATTCTCCTTTTAAACAATAATCAAGGAATTGGCAGAGGTAAAAGTCTAAGAAACTTACAAAGTGGTCATTGCCACAGCTTAGAAGAAGATCTGGTTGTACAGGATTACAATGAAGCCCCACAACCTTGCTACCCTTCTTGTGTATTAAAATTGGTTCACCAGTGTGCTTGTTTGATCGCATATCCACACTAATCAAACAGAAAACATGTGATAGCCACCAAAATTGCACATCAATGAGGAAAATCTGAGCTAGCAAGACAAGGAATTGTAACCTCCATTAAGTATTATCAATGTAGAAGGACCAGATAATCTTACAGTTTTTGCACACAAGATCAAGATTGTAAAGTTGCTAGTTTCAAGATATGCAATGTTTCCTACTCTTATTGTAAAGTGATGCAAGCACTCAGATCAACAGTAAAGGACTATGCAAATAATAAAATAAAACAAATATCCTATCATGTCGGCATAGAAGAATTATAAACAAAATGAAAGGACCATAGTCGGAAATCAGTGATAGGCACTCACGAGTAGAGATATCCAAAGTTGTCTGCTACAAGTAAAACATTTCTCTCAATATTAACATCCATGCCATA
Organism: Kaempferia parviflora; assembly: GCA_037177295.1. NCBI lineage: Eukaryota > Viridiplantae > Streptophyta > Magnoliopsida > Zingiberales > Zingiberaceae > Kaempferia > Kaempferia parviflora. The sequence continues at coordinate 4,285,310 of JBAMIE010000063.1, forward strand.
TAACATCCTCCAAGTTGCAGGTCCCTGAAATGCAATTACGACAAAAGTTCATGACTAGATCTTACATAGATCCAACTCCCTTCATCAAAATAATATTAACAAAACAAAACTTGTTATGACAACCATTTAAAGATAAGCTCTAAAAAATCATCCACACACATTTAAAGTGTACAAAGACAAGCTCTTGAACCCTTCACATGGATGATAACATAGTTTATTTTTTCCCCTTAACCTCCTGTTTTGAAGTTGATCACTTTTACATGTGATAGTTGCAAGAATAAGTGACCAACTCATTAAAAAAACTCAGTACAAGGGAAAAACTAAAGCAAGGTAAATCAAACAATTAGCAAAAAGAAAAACCATTAGATAATCTTTCAAACTAACATATGATGCAAAAGGTTAAGAGTTGTTGGGGACCGCACAGATACATTCAAGTAGACATTGACAACTGATTTCTCCTTCCGAGAAGAGATCAAGAGAGGAACAAAATGAAAAACAAGAATAACAGTAAGAAGGAAATTTAATCTAAAAGACACACAGATGTAACTACAATTAAATGATATTCTTTTATTGGTGATATCATTAGACAACACAGAGACATTGCCGAGGGGTTTATTAGAATGTCAAGCAGTAGATAAATTTGTCATTCCCAGGAAACTGGAAAAAACCATGACAAACTAAGATATATGAAGATTTGACATTTGCAACACAATCAAACATTTTTTAACAGTGTAAATAAATGGATCAAAGCAAAGATATTACTGAAGTAGTATACACAAAATCCCTCCCAAATTACTTCTTGTTGGATCCGAAGATCATTTTCAAAATTAAAAATAGTAGCCAAGAACAACAACGGTGCTATAAATAGGCTCGTGCCACTCAAACATTGAATATAAATAGAGCTCATTAGGAATCAGTACGTACATTCCATCCTTCAGGATTAAGATCAAACAAAAGAGTTTTGATTCCAGTCTCCATGTCAGTGCAATTGACAGTTCCATCAGAGGATGATGTATAAACCATTGCATCATTGCCTAGGCTAAACCTGAATGAGGAAGAAACCATAACTTCTTGGATGACTAAAGTGAGAGAGTATAACCCATTATTACAGGAAGAAATCTTACTTTATATTGTTAACTATGCATGAATGTATGGACCCATAAATTGTCCTTTCAAGCTGTTTGACATAGTTCCAGATTCCAAGTTGCCCTTTCTTTGGAAAAGAGAAATCAGATAACAAGAAAGTGCTTATTAAAACATAGATGGAACAATAAGAGAATTTTCATGGACTGTTTACCTTATCTCCGGATAGAAGAATGTTATTCCTTGTTGGATGAAATTCCAAGCATGTTATACGTCTGCTATGAAACCTTATTAACCCACAGTCTACTTGATCAGGAATCACAAATTCAGGTTTGATCTAGAAAAAACAATGAAGGAAAAGATTCATCATGTAAGTTATACAGCTTCAGTGGATGTCAAAAAAAAAAAAAAAAACATAAGGAGAAAAACAAAACAAAAAAATTTTCAATAAATACTTGTTCTTGAGTGTATTTTGACTTCACAAAATTTTTGATAGGGAAGATCACATCTGGTATGTTATGAGTTTAGTCATTAATCTACGTTGAGAAAAATAAGATCAATTGACTGAAAGCTGTCACCACATGATCCTTGCCAAGAATGAATCTTACTTCTGTTGTGGCTGGGTCATGGGAGAGGTAATCCATTGTATTTATTTACAAAAGCCTGCTGTCAAAGTGATTGGTTGTGTTAGCTAGCTTAGTTGTTAAGCATATAAAAAGTTGTTACCAAGATCTTGGATTCAAAATTCATCTTTACCCAGATATGAGTGCTTGAGGGCTCTTATAGCTACCTTTAAAAAAAAACATTAGTAATCGTTTCAAAAGAAATTTTTTCACATAAGTTCCTCACTTTGGGAATTTTATCATTAATTTGCCGCTTGAAGATATAATCCAATGGCGTCTTAGTATTCGTTTCAGGCGCCGGAATCACCCCATGCTCCATTGCTACCCGATGGGGGCAGAACATCGTAGTGTGGCCTACAAAGTTAAACGTGGACACGATAAGACAAACGAGCATGAAAGAATGGTTCCACTGAACTTGTCTAATTAAGAAAGATGAAAAAGGGGGAAATTAAAACAAAAAATGAAACGAGAAACAATAGTTCACCCGGCATTTTGCACAGGAAACAAGGCTTTTTGGGGCAGTCGATGTAGGTAGCTCCCCTGAACCCCGCTTCGTGGCCCGACTCCTTACACACCTGCAGCACCATAGCAGTAGAACAACCGTGAATGTGGAGCTCCAGCGAACAGGAAGAAGTTGCGGAGATCAAGTGAACCCTAGGTTGGAAGCGAGAGCGAAGAAGGCGAGGGTGAACAAAAACGAACCTTGCAAACCTTCTTGAGACTGATGGTGATGGGGGGACGGCCCTTCCTTTTGCGGAGAGCAGCTTCCTCGGCGGCATCCACTTCCTCGACCGGGGGCTCCTCCTCGAAGCCGTTATCTTCGTCGGATGAGGAGGTCTCGCTCTCCTCGTCGGACTCCGCAGTCCGGCGGAGGAAGCCGGGCGTAGATGAAGAAGAAGAAGCGAAGGGCATGAGGTCTGAGGAGGAAGACGGGGAAGGTGGGTTTCACGGTAACAGAGGGCAAAGCGAGTGCGAGGCGGGAGATGAGAATGGGAGGGAGTGGTTGACAAAAAGGGCAACCGACGTCTCGGCTTCCGCCGTCGGGTGTAGCGACGGCGACGTGGTTGAACTTGAACCAGACTCATGTATATTTATAAAAATATAATATATTTAAATATTTTATTTTATCTCAGAGAGTTTTTTTTCTCTTTAACTTATATCGATCTTCTAAACAAGTATACTCAATTCCTTATTTATATTCTTATAAAATATTAATAATTTATAAAAAAAACATAAAATATCTGTAAGTTTTTACTACGTTTAGAATACTCTAAACTTTAATATAATCAAATTATTTTAAATTTTTATTATTTTTAAATTGTCATTTTATGACGCTTGATATATATTTAATAATAAAAATGGTAATAATTTGATTAAGGAATAAATGAATTTAGTGATAATCTAGGAGAGTTGGATTATGAAATTAGGAGTATCAAACACATATTTTGATTCTGAATCCTATCTACTTAGCATGAGGAATGAGAATGAAGCAACTTTCATTCCCATTCCAGCCTCTTAAATTTGCATACCATGCACCCCTTGACATTCAATCAACCTCAATTTACCAAGACTTCGGATGACTAACAAATGGAAAGTCAAGAATAATTGAATGCTTGACAAAGAAAAGTTCAGATAGATCAAAATTGACTAGATATCTGACAAAGAGAAAGTCCTGCCAAGTTAAGGACGATTGGATGTCTAGTAAGGAAAAAATTCAAGCAGTTTAAGGATGACTATATGCTTAATAAAAGAAAAATCTTAGGAAACTGGACACTAGGTAGTAAGAAAATTTAGAAGAGTGAATTCTGAACAAAAGAAAAATTCTAGGAGAGTGAACCCTAATTAGTATGAAAAATTTTGGAGAAGAAAACTTAGAAGAGTGAACTTTGAACGAAAGAAAAATCTTAGGCGAGTGAATCCTAATTAGTATGGAAAATTTTGGAGGAATAAACGTCAAGTAAGAAGTAAGTAAATCTAGTATGCCGGGTAAACTAAAAAAAATTAGGCTTATTTGTATGTTTTGTCTTGCATGTTTGTCTTACAGGAAACTAAAATCAGATTAATAGGAGATTATATGGATGAACCAAAACTGGTCCAGTTGATTGGATAGCTGGTCTAGGGCTGTAAACGAATCGAGTCGAGCTCAAGTTAACCTAGGTTCGAGCTCAATTTATATTGGCTCGCCCAAATTTTTTTTAATAAATAAATTAAAAAAATATATATTATATATTATAAAAAGTATATATATTATATATTATAAAAAAATATTATTACTAACTCATTTGACTCAATGAGCTACCGAGCTAGTAATAATTAGTCTTAAACTTGACTCGATTTCTAATCAAGGCGGCTCGAGCTCAGTTCGAGCTCTGTCAACTTCAAGCTTGAGTTGTATTTTGATTGAGCTGCTTGTGAATGTTTCATGAGTGACTTGACTCATTTGCACCTTTAAACCGGTCCTAGTTCGAGCGATCAAAAAATTAGTTCAATCGGCTGGATCAGTCCACATAATCAGACATGGGTCTGGGTCCTGTGCAGGCGACCTAAAGTTTTTGGTCGACTGTAAAAACCCCGATCGACCGAAAAACTCAGATAACTATGAGTACATGAGGCTGGGTCTCCGATGCGTAACATTAAGTGTCATGTCAGTACTCGATTAGAACTCAATTAGAAGGCTAAGATTCTATCACTCGTACTCTCAATCCTATATGTTCTCAAGCTTACAAGTGCTGGAAGTACAGCTCCTAAGATTCGAGAAGCACCAGGAGTACGTGGCATTCAGGACTGGCAGATTTTATGTTTGTTATTTTTTCTTATTAATATTAATTTTTTACTAACGACGTACTTAAGTTTTTGAATTTATCAAAAAAATATACTACACTTTTAAATTTATCAAAAGGTACATCAAATAAATATAAAATTTTAATTTTATCTTCCCACTATACAAAGTTTATTAGGTCCACGTTGGACCTGATATTTTTATATCAGACCCACGTTGGACCTGATATATTTTAATATCAGTCCCAATATGGTCTGAAAAAAGCATGAGTTCATATTTTATGGAAAGGATAAAATTAGGATTTTATATTTTTTGATGTACCTTTTAGTAGATATGAAAATATGATACACTGTTTAATAAATATAAAAACACTATTTGGTAAAAAGTTATATTAATATCATCTATGCTTTGATTTGTACTTGTGCTTGGATTTGCAAAGATGGTAACAGGTTTACCCGAAGATATCCGAAAAAGAGAAAAGATAATGGACGACATTCTCAACGTAGGCCTTAGACTTAGCATCCTAGGATGAGAATAAGTAAATTTGGTTTATACTTGTCTTTTATTTTCATTCTTTTATTTTCCTAACCTGATAAATAAGACACAAATAAACACGAAGAAAGACAAAAAGCACGAGCAGTATTCATCTCCTCCCTTCCCCCTCTAGTGGTATATTTCTGTCCAACAATACTTAATATTTGATCTCCATAATTTAGTAGGACTTCACTTTTATACCTAATATTCGATCCCACATGATTGGTTAGAACTTCTACTCACTTGTCAAGTATTTAGTCAATGACAACCCACTTGAACTTTTTTATAGTCAAGTATCTAGTCAACCTTGACCTACTTGATATTTCACTTAACAATTAAATATATTAATAAAAAAATAAAATCCAATTTGAACTTGGTCAATCTTAACTAGAAGTAAAGTATTTAGTCTAACTTTGACACACTTGGATGTCTATAAGAACAATATATAGTCTTCCAACAATTGGCAACTGCTACCACTCAGACATCTTGGAGAGTATCCCATGAAGCGCCCGACTAGACAATACTCCAACACATCCTCCATAGAGTCTGTCATCGAAGTCAAATGTTTATCGGTTCCCTTCTGCTCAAAATTGTTGTGACGAAGTCGCTATGCTGACCTTCCGGTTATATTTGAACGGGCTAGTCCATTGTTTCACTGCTTTCGGTTGCACTACTGCCCTTTATTTTTATGTGTTTCTAATTGTGCTCGAGCTCAGCGGTTGTTGTAGTATCCCCCTCAAGGCTATCAAGATCAGCTCTCTTTGCCATACTATCCACCAAGTCAATAGCCACCTCCTTGTTGTCCATCAAGTCTATAGCCACGTTCGTATTACATACCGTCCCTAGGGCGTAGCCGACCTGGTAACAATGTAGCAGATTTATAGTATGGAGGTTGAATCTTGATGAAGTTGGTGAAAAATACTCTCCCACATGGAGCTTACTTAGTACCTGATTTATTCCCTCTTAATGGCATGGAGTGATGGAACCGTCAAAGTGATAAATTTCACCTTTTGTAGCATGCTATTACGTACCTCTGGTTGTAGTTCGATTTGCTATGTTGTGTGTCAAGTTTCAGTTGCTCCTTCAGTGCACCCTGCTCCATGTTCAGGTACAACTGGTCGATCGTAGGTCCGAGGTCAATGTATGATCTAGTATGATTTATTTCTTTCCTCCCTTGTGCATGTTGAATTTCTCTCACGTTGACATGCACAAGGGATGAAATTGTTGTCGTAGAAAGAAAAATACTTCTTTTTTTTTTCAATGTAAAACCTAACATTTAAAGATTTCTTATTACCTGTTTTTTTCCGTCTAGGATTTCTATCTGTTAGAGTGAATTGAGAGCTTCTCTCCATATCTATTTATTTGATTATTATAGAAAGATGAATCAACCAAAATGCTAATTTGTCTGAGAGAAGGATTTATTTTTGTGGTAATTTGTTTGAGATTATCTTGATTGAAAATCTCATCGGTTTGATTGAGGTTTCATCCTCCAATTTTATTTAAAGGATCATCTGGTCCATTTTTTTGGATCCCTTTCTGATCCAGATTATGAGAAATATTGGATCAAATAAGGGAATCATATATTGATCCCTCTTGATCTAACAATCCTCCTGATTTAAAACCAGGAGGAAACCAGAGATTATGAACAAAAGATCTCTGCACCCAATTTTATTGACTAATTCTCGTGTTAAAAAGTGTTATTCTTTCACTTGCACGTTCGCATATTTTTATGTCCACTATTGTTCACACATTCCTAATGTTTGATTTAAATTTTATATCAGAGAAAAATAACAACAGCCGATTTTCTCTTTTTTTCCTTGATGATTCTACGACCTAAATACGCTTATATCCATCCTAAACTGATAAAAAATTTATCAACATCAGTAACAGTGCGCAATTGCAGCGAAGGTCCATGAATTGTACATAACATTGAACTGAACTTTATTTTAAAATTATATGTACATGATAGAGGAGCCCAAAGCTTATTTGTTGATTGCAATCGCTGCCATGCATCACCGAGACAAGATTCAAAGTAGGGATCCTGACACAGAAACATATTGAGATGAATAGATTGTGTTAGTATATATATACTGACTATTTTATTGACTTATTGGATTAATAGTGTTGTGTGATTTTCTTTTTCATTGTTCGATGTCAATATCAATGTCGGTTTTAGCAGCCATGGATTCATACAGAGGATACAAAATAATTGAGTTGTCATTGTTGTGTTCAGTATTTGAAGATATTTCCGAAATCACATATCTAAGTTTATATTCGATCAGGCATTCATTATATGGGAATTATGATGGGAAATAATTATCTTCATGCCTAAGAAACTGCCCCTTTTTTATTAACAACAGCTAGAATATTCTAATAAGAAGATTTAACAGTGTAGCTCAAACTTACATATGTTGATTTGCTCCCCAGTTGCAAAGAGGTTCCAGAGAAGTGTGCTGATGAAATAAAGGGATGATGTCAAAATGAGGAAGCCCTTAAAAGAACCCATCCTCTCAACAAAGAAACCAGCTCCAACAGTTCCTGTTATTGCAGCCAAAGTTCCAGCAGTATTTGATATTCCTGTGAACCAAACATAAAAAAAACCAAGTTGAATATATATACATATATACACACACTTGTTTATCGCAACAATTATCATACACATTATTGAGTGAGAAAAAGAGAAGAAAGCACAAAGTTGTTACCATGCAGCACGCCTGCATACTGTGGGGCTATCTCCTAAAATAAGAAACGAATTGTCATACATACTGTGGGGGGGCATCACAAGAGAGCAACGTGAAACAAGATAATTATCCTACCTGGAAGTTCACCAAAAAACCAGCATGGCTGAAAGAATTCAAGCCGACAGCTACGGTAAGCCAAAAAGAAGCTATTGAAGGATTTTTAGTTGCATTCAAGCCCAGAAGAGACAACCCAGGACCCAAAAAGCCAATTGACTGCATAAATAAATGTCAAGAAGTCAACATAAGATTGCATCTACAAGAAAAGTCTAAAATGTCTAGAATTTTAATCTGCAGACAAAATGGCAACAGTTTTAATATGGTGTCATGGTTTGTAATAATTTCAAAAAGCACATACCGACAGTATGCAATTGAACCATCATAAATCACATATGTGGTATTTGAGGCATATGCAAAGGTATATGCTTCAATATAAAATATATATATGAAAAATATTTTAATTTCTAATATCTACAATTGCAAAAAAATTGTTTAACTTATAAATTACAAGTTAGTTGTAAGTTTAGCATTTTATGTCAATTTGGATTTCAATTAGTTTAACGATAATGTTTTTTAAGTGCAGATACCATATGAGGTTGCAATGTGTTCACTTCAAATTTTCCCTTCAAAGTCATTTGCAGCTATTCTTGAACTTATCTTGTTTCCCTTCAAATATAAACCTATAGTAATATTAATTATTATTTCTTAGTAATACCAAAATCTGTATCGTGCAAAACGTGAAACCATTAGTTTTTCTAGCATCCTAGTGAGATCAGCCTTTGAATTTTACAAGACTTAGATTAAATTTCCTAAGACGTCTAAACCTAGCTTCTAATATCTGTAAATATTAACCAGAGTAAGACTTGAATTTACACAATTGAAAATGGAACAACTTGGACATGGATCCATCTCAGTTTCGCCAAATTTAACGTCTAATCTTGTTGTTAGTGCTTCGATTGATAGTCTCCTTTATCTCTCCTATTTTTAAAGTTTCACCTTCTCCGTATGATGGATAAATCATAGGGAGAACAAATTTCTTGTCTTAAACAATTATGATCGATAAATCAATAATTATTTATTGATATTAAAATTTAATTGATTAATTCAACTAATCATGGTATTTGTTTAGGTTTTGATTGGCTCAAGTGTTTTGTATCAACGAAACCCCTCTCTTGTTTAATTGTTGAAGAAAAGTCATGAGATATATATTTTATTTTATTAAATTCCTGTTTAGGTTGGTTTGTTTAGTTTAGATGGGAAACAAAATGAATAAATATATAAATTTGTTATTTGATAGTAGTAGAGGTCTCATGTAGAAATTGAAATTAAATTGAGTTATTACCATTATTGCATTTATCCCATATTTTCTAAGTTATTTTCATATAGAGATGGCTAAATCCATCTTATGACTTCGATATATTTCCTTAAGCATTAATAAATCGATAAATAGATTATATATGTTTGCATATTTATGAAAAAGGTAATTAAAATAATATTTAAAATAATAAAATGGAATTTAAAATAATTAAATCAGGGATAAAAATTGTGTTCTTTCATGTTCCAATGTAGATTAATATGCAAATTAGCAAGGGAAAGGTCCTTTGAAAAAATAAAATGGATATCTTGAATTACTTTTCAGTTAATATATGTCATCAGATTGTTTGACCTTCATGCTATTTGATATTTTAAATATAGATATTTATATTTTCATGTGGTATAGCTCTTATCTACCGACCATAAAAAGTTGATTTAGGTTGGTCACAAACCTATAAGATGTAAACTCAAAATAGAATAATTATGGCAAAAAGAATTAAAAGGGTAGTCTGATGCACAAAACTCCTGCTAATGCAGGGTCCTCGGAAATGTCGGATAACATTGGGTCTATTGTACGCAGCCTTAACCTGCATTGCAAAAGGTTATTTACATGACTTAAACACTTGACCACATGGTCACACAAGGGCAACTTTACTATTACGGCAAGCTATGTTGCAAGGATACAAGTATGAGTATCGTATCAAATATGATATGAATATGGCAATACAACAACTTTTGAAAATATAAAATACGATACAGCTAAGATACGACCATTATATATATAGTATTGAAAGATAATGAAAGATGATCAAAATCGAGAATGAGTGGTAACTGACACAGTGACATGTAAAATCATGAAAGATGATAAAAACCGAGACTTTTAAATACTGTTTATCAAAAAAATTTAAAAGCCAAAAAGAAGAAAAAGGAAACCTTAGAGGAGTGGAGGAGAAAAAGAAAAAGAAACTTTAGAGGAGTGGAGGAGTGGAGAACAAAAAGAAAAAGGAAACTTATATTCAAATTTCTAAATCAAATCTTTTTAACAAAAGGAATAGGGTTTAAGCACTTGCACTTTAGAGGTGTGGAGGAGAAAACAGAAACAATAATTTAGAGCTTACATGGTAAGCGGCGGTGACAGAAAGGGAGGCGGATGATGTCAATGAGGCGAGTAGGATGAGAGACGAGTAGAAAAAGATTAGGGTTTAAATGCCCACAACCCAATTCATTTTTATTAATTATTTTCCAAGTCCTAGAAAATTTCAAGTTTTTTCAATTAATTATTTATAAAAGTCTATTCGTTGGGAGTTGATTGAATTAATCAAATAATAAGATCGTCCACAATAAAAAAAACAATCATCCACGATAACGCGGCTCCAGGATGTCGGAAAAATGCAAAAGAGTAAAAAAAAATTAACAGAAAAGAAAAAAGAAGATTCTTACCGATGATTGAGGGGTAGATGCTTTCGGCGGTGAGAGGCAGAACAATCGACTTTAATGGTCGATTTAAAGAAGGTTTAGGGCTTTAAAGGGAAAAAAAGTATTTTCGCTTCGTGCAAAAAGCGAACACTTGCAGAGTTGCACTTTTGGCGAAGCACACACTTAGAGACCTCGTGCGCTTCCAAGGTCTCTGAAGCGCAAAGCTTGCACCTCGCAAGTGCTCTGCTTGCTTTTAACAATTATGATCTTATCCCATGTAGTATTTGAGCTGCCATGTATTTCTCCCAATACTTGTACTCCTATTCTTTCCTTAAATATATTTTTGCTTCTTATCCTTTAATTTCCACCGTTTAATTCTAGAAATCATGAACATTTTTCTTCTGTTGATACATGCTTAAGGTGCATATCAAACACTACTAATCTATGTTAGGTATTTATGTTTTCTCAAGGGATGACCTTGTAATCATTATATAATTTTTTTAAATCTTTTTTCCTAACCATAAAAAAAAATCAATTTACAATTATTGTTCTAGCTTTTGAACGCAACAAAGTATATATTTTTTTTTTCAAAAACATATTAGCTATTATAAGTTCAAATTCTATTGCAAAATCCAATATAATTTTTCCTCCTTTATTTCTTATTCTAAAATCATAACCATCATACATCGTATCATATTCCTCATTTCTTACTCTACATACTTATTTAGATCTCCTCCTATTAAAGACATATTATTTGACGGAGTCTTTTACACTACCAAAAATAAATAGTAGATGATTATAGATATATATCTGTATATCCATATCTGTATAAGTTAAAAGAACCTAAAGAAAAATTTAAGTTTAGTATGAAATTGTGACCTAGTTTAGTTCATTAACCTCCTCAACTAAATTAAATTTATGCATATCTTTTCTGATAACCCACTTAATAAATTTAGGCTTATTGTCTCCTTTTCGTGACCTCAAATTTTGCAAACAAAAACACCCTTTTATATCATAGAGTTGCTTAGAGAACTCAAACTGTTGATTCTTGTTTGATTTTTGTTTCATGGTATTTTTTGTTTTGTTCATTGGATGATTTATTAGTTCAATTTTGTTGTACTTCTGTGAAAATTTTTATAAATAAATATATACAGTTTGTTGAATTTCTTGTTTATCTTGAGTTAGTACATGAATAATTGGCTCTAGGTTCTCTTTTATTATATTATCACCAAGTAGGATACCTCCTGGTAGTGGGATACCTTCTAGAAGTGGGAATTACACCCCTGGGGTGAGACATAAAATGTTTCACTTTTACTCCTTAATTGAAAGAAAAGTTGTGAAAACAAAGCACCCATAACCTTATAAAACTATTGGTTATACTAACAAAGGATTAATACCAATTATACTGCTTAAGTAACGAGTAAAATATGACCGAGAGAATAAGTTCATTGCTACACCTTGAAATAACAACACCACTTGAAATGTCTTTTATCTAATGAGATGTATTTAGGTAATTCACAAAAATTAATGCCTAATCCAAACTCCAGAAATAGATGTGAACATAATTCTAAAAGAAAATTCAGCATATCTTTCGTATGGTATCTCAATTTACAAGGCCATTCAGCATGTTAACTCAGAAATTATCGAAGTATAAATACATAATATTTTGCCAAAACTAACAGCTAGAAAATTATTAAACGTTGTCAACAGATCAATCGACAACTTCTTTAGGTACAAAGTTGAGTAGGTGGTTTGCATTGGAAACATGAACAAAATTGACTTAGTTACTACTTTAGAAACATCAAGAATAGGTGGGATGCTTCATTTTCCACAAAGTAATTTTTTTAACAAAATAATGTTTACAACAACATAAATGCATCATTTAACAAGATCCTATTTCTACTAGGAATGTGGCCAAACTCACCTGCATAATTTTTCTGGTAAAGGTAATGCTAAAACCATTCTGAATTAGCAAATCTGACAGAGCCCCAGCAAAATAGCCTAAAATAGCCATCATTACCCATGGAAGTGCACTGAACCATGCAGCTTGTCGTAGATCAACATGATATACCTGTTCTCAATTAGTTGATTCAAAATTACAAACCAGAAGCATGTACAAGTGCTAAAAGTATTTACCGTGTTGAAGTAAATTGGCATCCATGAAAGTATAACAAAATACCCCTGTAAAAACAATCACAAGGATTTAGCTGTTAGCAAAACAACAAAAATTGTACCTTATCAATTTATGAATGTCATAGTTCTTACCCAGCTATGCATGGCATTTGCAAAGATCAAAGCCCATGTAGGAGACTTTGATAATAGTTTTCTGAAAGGAGGTATAATTCTTGCCTTTGTGAATTCCTTAGTTCCTGAAATTGGTTCTTTCTTGCCATTTGTAATGTAGTCTAGCTCCATTTTGGATATTTGGGAATGTTTATCAGGCGTACTTGATGTTGCAGATACCCACATCAATACCCAGAGAAATCCAAATAGCCCAAATATTATAAAAGGCCCAAAAGTACCAGTTTGTGACATAATGACAGGGGAAATCAACAGTCCAACTGCATTGCCAAGTTGAAAACCAGCCATCGCAATTCCCACTGCCCTAGATCGTTCAGATTGTGGGAACCACCTATAAGATAAAGGCTGGTTAAAACATTTTTACATTTCCACAATAAGTGCAAGCAATTCAGAGAATTAATTAGGTGACTCATAGCACAAATATTCAATGAAAAGATATTATTCACACAATTTTCCTACAACAATACCTAGAAAGCATGTTATTCATGCTCGGCAATGCCACTCCTTCAGCAATTCCTAGCAGAGTTCTCATGGTAAGCAGTGACCATAAAGAAGTCTCTGCAGCCCAAGGTGTAAGAAGAGTAGCCAAGGACCATAGAGCCACACCCCATGCCATTACTAGTTTGCCACCATAATAGTCTACAAGAGCTCCTCCAGCTATAGGTGACAAGAGATACCCCCACAGGAAAGATGACTACAATGGAAGCTGATAAAAATTTAGAGAAAAGGATGATACTAACACAACTATTAGAGGACATTTTTCACGAAGTAAAGCTAGAAATGTACAAGAATTTAAGAGCAAAATATGATGGTGAGTCTAGGCAGTCATTTTCATTTTGGCACACAAAGTGAATTTTAGTTAACACTAACATCAAATGCATACTTCCTACAACACATTGCTGTGAACCATTGATTTTTTGCAAGATCCTCAATTTGTTCATTGCACACACAAGATTACACAAGAAAATAAAGTGGAAGAGCGGTGCAGTATGTAAAATTCCCCTAATTGTGTAGATATTTCATGTTTAATAAGAACTCCCTTTATGGAGCCAATAAATGGCTCAGCAAAGAAAACAATGTGAAGAATAATATTTTTCTGCTGTAAGAGCACTCTTTGTTAATCCAGTTTGGTTAAAAATATGCTTATTCTATCTTACTTCACCTCATGTAAGTATCCAACACGGGTGTGGATTTAAGTGTTATACACAATTATTTTCATATAATTTTATATATAATTAACAGAAATAATGGGTGTCCACTCAAAGTGTTAGTGTGGGTATCCACTCACAGTCTAGGTAGTCTCTGTATTAGACATGATTACAAGGAAAAAAAAAATGAAGAGACAATCAAGTAACCCCTAGTCTAGTTTTTTAAAGGGCTTGCCTAGATTGCTAGGAATGAAAACCCTCATAGATGCAAGGTGATATAAGAAATACAAAAAAAGTGAAGAGAGAAACAAAAAAACAGCCCGGTGCACGAAGCTCCGCTAATGTGCCCTAGGAAGGGTCTATTGTACGCAACCTTACCCGCTTTTGCAAGAGATTGTTTTAGAGATTCAAACCCGTGACCTTTAGGTCACACGGCAACAACTTAATTGTTGCGCCGAGACTCCCCTTCAGAAAAAATAAAAGAAAAAATATCAACAAGAGACTCAAATTTTACATAGTTTGATGAAAGGACACAAAGATATCTTACGTCTACAACAAACACATTATATTGGCCAAAGATATTTGGCACTCAAAAACAAGGTGTCTAGGGCAAAAATAGAACTTCAACAACTATTGAAAAATATAACATAAATAAATAAACAGATCATGTGCATACAGCATAACATTCATACTATATTGAATATATAATTGAGACTCAATTGAGTGAGCAATGAATCAGATTGGCAGCACACCTAGACAAGCCCACACAACAAGAGGTCAAATCAACAATGCACTTAGTACAAATCAAAGCACAACTAGTTGAGAACACTAAGTCAGGTCAAAAAACATCAAAAGGGAGAGCATAGACATGCTCATAGGCACAAGTTGAAATTGTTACAATTCAAAAGCTTTTCCCCCTTGCACCATTGGTTAGCTCACTGTCAAACTCAATTGTTGAATCTTTATGTTACACATAAATAGTTGAGTCAGTAGAACACCAAGTCAGGTCAAAAAAAAAAAAAAAAAAGGGAAAAGATAGACATGCTCAAAGGCCAAGTTGAAATTGTTGCAACTAAAGAGCTCTTCCCTTGCATCATGTCACTCCCACCATTGGTGAGCTCATTGTCAAGCTAAATTGTGAATCTTTATGTTATGCATCAATCAAATTCCACTTTTACAATCACCCACTGGGTGATTGATTTACTAGAAAGAATCATCTCCCTCTAATTCAGTTCACAGGCTTCAGGCTTCGCCCTCAATTTCTGCAATTACTACCTTGGCTAGCATGTATGCTGGAAATTATGATTCTTGTATTTTCTAGCAAATCTTATCGTCAAATGATGTAGAAATGACATGATATTTCAGTTAATAATGCATTGCATCTGAATGGAGATTGTTTTTCTTGTTAGGTGTGCAACACCTTAATTGTGTTTTGGGGACACTATGCCCTACTTTTTGTAGGACCCGCTTGAAGGTTTTTCAGCCAAATAACTTTTTTTTAATTAACAACAAAAACTTATGTGGTAAATACCAACTATGCTAATAACCAAGACACCTGGTCAGGTTTGTTATATGTTCCACATAGGCCTTTGTTATCTAAGTCAAGTTCATTACATGTTTATATATTGCCAAATCTACTTGAGCACAAAGTCCTCAAGAAGGACTATCACCAAAGCCCCTTGCACTGTACTTGTGATCGACCTCCTAAGTCACTCCCACTGCGTGACATCTCGAGTCACACTTAAGTACTCAACATCCCGATTCCCGAGTGCCCCATCCAGCTCAGTCGCTCTTATAGCTTAGCAACCCGGGCACCCCACCCTGCATATGCGAGACTAATGATACCCCACTTGAAGGGGTATCATTCAACTCCACTCCCTAGTCCGACTTGAAGGGGGAAACTAATGATACCCCAGGTAATAATGCACCTTCAGTACACTACCCGCACCCTGCAAACCTGAGATCCAATAACCCGTTAGGGTTCAAGAGCATGCTTTTCTATAAATAGCACAGTTAACAGTGATATGGAGATCACTGATAAACTATCTAACCCTAACTCTTAACTTTTCTTTTCCTTCTACATTTTTACTAGTTCAATTTTCTTCATGGCACTCGTGATAACTTAAGAAGCGACACCGAGATAACTCCTGGCGCCCTTTGGCGCATGTTGATTCGTGCAGGTCCAACCACATCACGAGAGGAAGTTTCGTCACCTATCTTTGGTGCGGCTGTAGATCTAGGTCATTGGGCTTGCATCCTAGTGAGGTACCAAGCTGCTTGACTCATGAGCATCAATCATGCTAGTGTATGAGAACTATCAATCTAAAGGATGTAGGGATGCACCTTTATTCTTGTGAGATGGAATAAGCCAGGTCATAGGTGGCATAAATTTATTAATGACATGTCTTCTCATCAGGTTGCTCCTACTATGCAATGTGCCAAATGGGAAGGTGTTTTAGTTAGATTCTGTGTCTGCTCAAATAATCAGGAATTCACAGCAAAGAGATCAACATTAAAGAATGGTTTTTGGAGGCAAACAGAATAAGTCTGCGACTCACTACCCATGACTTCGTTTGATTTCTGTGAACCTATCCTGTCCGAAAAAATGGACTCTGTTTTCAGAAAATGCATTTAGGACTGTCATGATAACCTAACTATCAGAGAAGTCTAACATGGCGTGAGGACATTAAAAAAAAAAGCTTTAGTAGAAGATTTTTGTGCGCGCATAGTGGTGGTGATGAGAGGGTAAACGATACCCGATCGCACTGTCAAAAGAATCTAATCTTCCAACCTTAATCAACAACAGAAAATCAGAGCACAATAGCAACACCTGAACGATGCCGGCGAAGGACTGGGTCCAGCCGTGGGCCCTGGAGAGCGGGACGATGGCAACGGACATGACCGCACGGTCGGCATTGCAGAGGGCGAGAGCCAAGCCGAGCATGGCGACTACCTTTACCCTCTCGGAGGTGAGGAACTCCACGAAGTGCAAATCATCCGGCAGCAGAAATTTTCCGGAGGCGCCGTCACCGGAGGAAGATTTAACTGGAGGAAGGGGGCGCCTGGAGAGGAGCAGCTTCTCGGTGCCACGGGGGCGGCCCGAGGTCCGAAATTGGAGGTCGAAGGCGGCATGAGGGGGATGGGGAGAAGCGAAGAGCGAGGGCAGGAGGGTTCCGTCGTTTCTACGGCGGATGGCGAGGTGGCTGGAGACGACGAGTCCAGCGGCGGGTGGTCCAAGGAGCATGATCGATGCCGATTTTCCTTTTTTCCTTAAACGGATTGATATCAGAGGGAACGGATCGAGTACGGAATAATGACGGGAGACTTATTGAAGTAAATAACTATTTTAACGTCAAGTTCTCTTTGTTTTTTCTTTAGTTCTGAGAAGTTTTACTTCTGCGTTATCTTAAATTTTCTAAACTGTATCCATTTTAACGAACGGAAATTCTATCACTAGTTATCTTAAATTTGACATGGATTTTAAAGGACTAAAACTTTTAAATCTTATCTACACCTGATTGCCTTTAAAAGAATTTCTTAAAACATTCCTAAATTTTCGATGATATCTTTGCTTATTATATATATTTTTTTAAATTGACAAAAATATCTAATTATGTTAATATTTAAAGGATATCTCATATGAGCGGATTAATTTTCTCTTATGATAAGACAATCTTATGATGTTGACTGCAAAGTAGCGCACATCATTTGTACCTTCTAATTTATTTTAGTGGTTAGTAGGAAACTTTCGTGGGCTGAGCTAGTCACTTCTTTACTTGGTTAGTCCATTCAATATAATCCAAGTTGACTATTGTGAAAAACCAATCGAAAGTAATAATTGATGACGAGCGAGAAAAAGGTTAGTTAAATCGAATTAACCAATTCACCGAATTTAAAAGTTTGATTTGGTTATTTTAGGAATTCAATTTTTTTTTTTAAAAATGATTATTTAGGTAATTCGTTTGTTTTTAATTTTAAAAGTTCGACTGCTAGTTTCGTATGACAGTTAGCTGCTAGTTAATAGCAATCAATTGTTATGCCTGAACCAGAGTTTAAAATCATTAATTCGTGAATCATGAGTCATACAGTTAATTGCTGGAAAATCATTAATCGACTGATGATGAAAAAAATTAATTAATTCAGTTTTTAATTAAATTAATCGATGTTTTATCAATTCGGTTTATTTAATTTTTATTGTAAAGTTCGATCGGTTCTATTAGTGAGAAAATATTTCGGGTTATTCGGTTTCAACTAAATTAGATCGATTATTAACCAATTGCTTAGCCCTACAACTAATCACTTATACACCCCATCCACTATCATATATTTTGGAAACACATTTCCACTGGGTAGTTCGTTTTCATTGCCTATTAGCTTTATCATCCACAGTTGTTGATCGATGTTATGGTTTTTTACTAAGTTTGGATGCAAATATATGGGCAAAAATTAAAAGAGTATCTATTAAATAGTTAAAAGAACATCACTTTTTCATCTATTATCAAAATAACATTTCATCTTGCTTCAACCTGTTTTGTCTCTAAATATACTCATATTTTTTATATTGTTATAGTATTTATGAGATCATAACTTCTACAAACTATGATCATATAGTTGTACAGTTGTAGTAATTATGATTTTACAATTGATACATAGCTATAGCAACTATGATTCGATAGTTGTTACAACTACGCAATTATAGTAGCTACAATTTTGTAGCTAATATAATATAATATTGACTATTGTTAACTAGAAATAAATTGTCTATGTTCTAGTACCTATAATTTTATAGCTGCTATAACATAATGTTAACTCATGTTAACCAAAGATAATTGCTATAACTGTATAATAATTATGATATCGTAGCTACTATAACATAAATACATAATATTAACTAGCGTTAATTAGAAATAAATCATTTATGTTGTATTGCAGCAAAGGTGATTATGCTCACCTCAAAATCATTTATGTTATAGCAGCTACAAATCATAGCTGATACAACATAATATTAACCAATGTTAACTAAAAAATGTTCATATTGTAGTAGTTATGAATTTTATAGCTACTATAATATAATATTATTAGTTTTGATCAGAGTTAAAGTGTCGATATTGTAGCAACTATGATCTCACAGTTTCTATAACAACACCAAGAGTAAGAATATTTTGAAAAATAAAATATGAAGCGGATAGTGAGTACTAAAACCATAATAGTTAGTTTGAACATGCTTTTTATCGTGATATAAAGGAATTTCATTAAATAGTGATATCTTAAGTTTTATCTTAAAGGCTCGCCCTAAGTTTGAGCTTTCTTCCTTATCATTATTTGGACTCTTCCCCCTTAAACATTAATTGGTTTTGGAAATGTTTTTGTTGGTTACATGAGAAACACACTATACACTTCTTACCCTTTCGTACCATGGGTTCGGCTTCCTTTTCCTTAGGTGTCATTTGAGTTTTCTTCTTTATCAACTTTATACAATTAGTCTTATAGTGTCTCTTCTCTATACACTCAAAGCATATGATATAATTTTTATTTTTAACTATTAAATTTATTTTACCTTATATGCCAGTAGGGATGACACATGCTTCCTTCTCATTTGTTCTGGATGTTAAAGGTTCCTATGATTCATGTGTCAATGACATATTCTTTCTCAATTTTTAAGGTGGATGTAACTTCAATTCCCTCCATCTCAAGTGTTAATCACTTTTCACCCATGTTCTCCTGTTCTATATGAACACTAAGCTAATAGAATATATTTTTTTCCTTTTTTTTTCATGATGTGG
This sequence comes from Kaempferia parviflora, assembly GCA_037177295.1. Lineage (NCBI taxonomy): Eukaryota > Viridiplantae > Streptophyta > Magnoliopsida > Zingiberales > Zingiberaceae > Kaempferia > Kaempferia parviflora. The sequence goes on from JBAMIE010000063.1 coordinate 4,305,029, forward strand.
AAATATTATAACATATTTTTTTTAGATAAAAATTTAAGATGTTGATTGTGGGATGAGAAATTTTATTTTTATAAAATTGAATTGATTATTTTCTGAACTTCATGGGTTAGAAGAAATATAAAAAATATAATATTTTTTTTATGGGCAAACCACTGACATCATTGTGTGTCACATTCATTGGCTTGGATCGCCTGTATGCTGTCGCAGGCCCTCCGTCCGATCATGCCTCACCTCCCCGGTTGCTAGCACATCACGAGACGAGGCGCGCTGCTTTCACCACGCACCCTACGCTCACCTCAAGACGGTCATCCTTCCATCGTCCAATGCCCGAGCAACATTGCAACATCCACAGGACAGCTGTGCCAAGTGTCACCACCGAGGTGAACTTACCCGCAGCTGTAGATCTACTTTCTGTTTTTAGATGGCATTAAAATAAATCTAGTGGATTTATTTTTTCTTCTTTCAGACAGATAAATAAATAAATAAATAAATAAAATCCTAATTTTTTGCTTTCCTTTTGTCTTTCCGTGTTGCTCGCTCTGCTTTTCCCCCACACGCCCGCACCGAGAGTGGAGGAGGTGAAGTGAGAGGGTCGAGCTGAGAGAAATGGCTGGAGGCGAAGACCCCCGGCCGCCGCTTCTTTGTCGGCATTTGCTCACGCTTCGACTTTTTTCGCTCTTGCTTACGATTTATTCGCCTTTGTCTACGGCGGTCAACATCACCGCCGTGCTCTCGGCCTACACCGACCTCGCCGACTTCAACCGCCTCCTTGTCTCTACTTCCATCCCCGTTGAGCTCTCCGGCCGATCCTCTCTCACCATCCTCGCCGTCCCTAACGCTTACCTCCTCCGCTCTGCCGCCGTCCGCACCGCTGCCGCCGCCGACATAGCTGATGTGCTACGCTACCACGTCCTCCTCGAGTACCTCTCTTGGTCTGACCTCAGCCGCATCTCCTCCGGAGGTAAACTCGTCACTACCCTTTATCAGACCACGGGTCGCGCCGCAGGCAACCTCGGAGCCGTGAACCTCACGAGAAGCGACGGCAACGGCGGCGCCGTCATTGCACGCTCTCCCTCGCCTTTCTCCTCCTCCAACGCGACCGTCCTCGCCCTCGTCGGCATGCTGCCTTACAACGTGTCTGTCTTCGCCGTCGACGCGCTGCTGCTCCCGTCGGGATTCGACCTCGCTGCCTCCGAGACGCGGCCTCCGGTCGGCGTGAACATCACGCGCGTCCTCGTCGACGGGCATGATTTCAATGTGGCGGCGTCGATGCTGGAGGCGTCGGGCGTCGCGGCGGAGTTCGAGGCCGACGAGCACGGTGCTGGGATCACCATCTTTGTCCCGACCGATGAAGCCTTCGCGGATCTGCCCGCCACGGAGCGGCTGCAGTCGTTGCCGGCGGACCGCAAGGCAGTGGTTCTCCGCTTCCACGTGCTCCATTCCTACTACCCCCTTGGCTCGCTGGAGTCCATCGTCAACCCGGTGCAGCCCACCCTGGCGACCGAGAATACCGGCGCCGGCCGATTCACCCTCAACATCACCCGCGTCAACGGATCGGTGGCGATCGACACCGGAATGGTCCAGGCGTCCATCACCCGCACGGTGTTCGACCAAAATCCCGTGGCCATCTTCGCAGTTTCCAAGGTGCTGCTCCCCAGGGAGATCTTCGCCAGGGAGGCCTCTGCTGGCGTGTCGCAGCTGCATTCCGCCGCCGCGCCGCCGCCGGACTCGGTTGGGCTACCACCACAGGGAGCGGATGCGGTCGATTCACCGCCCGCGAGGCTGTCATCACCGCCGGGCGCCAAAGAGGAGGTAGCAGCGGCGGCAGGGGCAGTGACCTTCGGCGGAAGGGTGTTGCCAGCCCTGTTCTCTACAGCTTCGATTTATCTAATGCTGCTACTGGTATGAGATCTGCCTCCTCTTCTATGTTTTCGATCTCTATCCTCGCCTCTTCTCTCTCTGTCTCTGTGTTGGGGATTCATTCGGGATGGTATTCATATACAAAGGTTGAAATTTTAGCTGCAAAGCAGCCATTTTTTCCCCTCTTCTTACTGCTTCTGTGCATTCAATTCGGCTATGTCTAAATAATCTGATCAAATTGCAAGAAGAACAAAAATTAGCAAAATCCGAGTTATCATCTGCCCTTTTCCCCTCTTTTTTCGATTAAGATTGTTCTCGCTTCGACGGAAAACAGTCAACTCGCTGCATTCAACGAGGGAAATGAAAAAAACATTATTTTGCGGCGATTCGAAAGGGGAAGCATTCTCTTTCGGCCGTCATTCACGGCGGAGGTGATCGGATGACGGGCGGCGGAAAGGTACAGATCTTTGCTAGCAGACGGCGTAAGCTGACCGGGAGAGGTGACGGGACCGCGAGAATGGAGTGGAGAAGGAGCTGGCGGCGATGGGACAATGCGCAGCTGTACGGGGCCCACTTTTGAGGGATTAGATTGATTCACATCTGTAAATGTCTCTCTCTCTCTGCCGTCCGTGACGTCACGCGCTCTAGGCTTAGCTGGGCTAGACTAGACTGCTTCTTTTCCCTGGGTTGGGCCCCACATTTTGGTTCCATTCCCCTCACCCTTTTTTTCGTAGGGAATTCGTTAACAATGTTAGTGGATTTGTGGGGTTTCTACCTGTGCGTTACTTAACCAATATGATGGCCATGGATTAATTATTTGCTATTTATATGGCCGCATCCTAATGGGGATCTCAATGTGTCTATTTTTTGTATGTGTTTTTTTTTTTTGTTTTGTTTTCGTTTTATTTATTTCTCTTTCTTCTCTTAAAAACTTTTGATAGCTTAGAAACGCCAGGCAAGTTGCATGCAAATGCTTTGTCATTTGTAATAATTCTATTAATATTTATAGTTGCATATTATTGGTTATGCTAATCTGATAAGTGGTCTTCGTTTTCTTATTACTTTGTGGATCCAATTGCATTTTCACTCAAGAAGTTCATTTATCTTTCTTAAGCCTTTCCTTTCTATTTTTATTCAGAATGCTTGGTGACTCAAGGTTTATCTTGTCTGACTGATGTTTAAGACTTTCTCTATCAAGTCACTTGTACCTGCATACTTGATACATATATCGAAAACTTCGTTGTCTAACTTTAAATCCTTTGCTATGATTAATCATTTGGTATTGTCTACGTCAACAAAAATCATAATTTTGCATAGGTAAATGAATGTAATTTCTACATTTTGCTTAGGGGAGACAACATTTGAATTTAAATTATTCAGAATAGTGATTAATTCAGTTGATTGCTCTTTACTAGTTGATTGGTCTTCAGATAGAAATATTTTGTCTACACAATATCAGTTGACTATTGTAACTTTGAATTCAATGAAATCATAACTTTTGTGATTTTAGGTATACTGGTTGACTATCATTACTTTTCAAAAAGATTGATACTGATTCTAACCTTATCAAAGCTGAATTTCACATCTCCATGACTTCCTCATTTACCTTGTGCACAGACTTTGCCTCTTAGGGTTTCACTTGCTTATAGACTAATCTTGGATTCATCCATTGTTCAAGATCTAGCCGACCTCAAGTATGATATGTTAGGACTTCCACCATGTAGAGATTTATTCTCCGGGTTTACTCCTCGTATTTGAAATTTTACTTACCTAGAATTCACTTGTTTGGGATTTTAACCTTTCTAAGTAAACCTTGACCTACCAAAACTTTATAATTGCCAAATATTTGATTCTCCTTAACCTTTTTAGACTTCTGTTATCTATATAATATTCAGTTCTGTATGACTTAGGGTTTTTGTTGCTAAGCTTCCAATTATCTTTGAATTGCCTACTTTCACTACCAAGCATCTAGTTATTGCCAATATATTAAGATTTTTGTTGCCTAATATCTAGTCATTATCGACCTTTAGGACTTCACTATCAAACATCATGTGATTCTTGATCTACCTAGACTTCTACTGCTTCACATCTAGTCACTGATGACTTGTTAGAATTTTTCATCACTTGTTCGACATTCGACCTTTCTTAGTGTACTTAGACTTCTGTTGTTAATACTTGTTGAATTTCACATCATTAGTCAAACATCTAATTTACCTACTTCTAGATTGCTAAGTGTCAAGTCTACCTCAACCTATTTAGTTTTCTTCAATAGTTAAATATTTAGTCTACTTAATATAATCAACAAATATATTGCTCAAATATCAAAATACAAATCTTGGTCAATCTCACCATAGGCTGATTGCACCCAGTAAAATCTTAGGAGAAAATAAAAGGCTTCTAATAGCTTTGACCAACACTATTATGTCAACCTTGAAGTCTCACATAAGTTCTTTTGTATCCTTCAAAATTTTAGTGTTTGTGTACTATTGATGTAGATAAAAGAGCAAATCAAGAAAGCAATTTTAATGATATAAACAGAAGAGTAAATTGAGAAAGTAATATTAATCTTTTATTATTTAATTTTTTTAAAAAAGAAACAATGTGGCCGTAAGTTCTTAATTCTAGTTTTTAGGAATTTTTGATTAGTGCTATATAAAGCTGTCGTCTCTTCTTTGGAATGATGAGTTTTTCTTTTTCCTGATATTCTTGCATGAATCAATAGAAATTAGAATATCACTTCTAGTATTCGTGCACGAATCAACCGATTCAATAGTTGTTTCGTTTTTTGTGAGCGAATCAATGGATTCGATAATTATCTGCTATATCAATTTGGTATCAGAGTCAAATCGTTCTTGTAGAGTCTTGTTGCTGAGAGAACATGTTGACAACATTAATGTGCACAAACGCGATATGGAGCAATAGGTTCAAACTATTGGCGAACGGATAGAATGGATGGAAGGGTTTGTGGAACAACTAGCTGAAAAGATGATGACAAGGTTTGAAAACTAAAATAGAAGAAATTTGGTCCAACGCTATACCGGGTAAACTCAAATGTCGAAACGGGTGATAGAGAGGAGAAAGACGTTTCTACAGAGGATATTCTTGATGAGGAGGAAAAAGTTTTATTTATAAAGATGTGAACGACAAGGTTGAAATAATCGATGATTCAATTTATAATGATGAAATTGAAGAAGTTGTAGTTGAATTTGGTGACGACGTAGATTGCCGCCACATGCTGCAATGTAAGATTCAGATCGCCACAAAACATGCCGGTTCTTACAATTTCGCAAGCGCTTCGTTGTCTTCCTCCTCCTTATTCCCTGCTTCGCTTGTCGAAGGACTACCTCACTGTTGCTTTCGTCCACATGTTCGAAGCATCCTCAGAACCATCATGTCCCCTCTTGAAGCCTAGAGTATGCATTTCATGACACTCATGGCATCTCACAGCTATGACGATGGGGCTCATCTTGGCCTTCTGAATCTCCACGCCAAATGTGCCTTTTTGTATATCGCCTGTAAATTGTTCGACGAAATGCGAAACAGAGATGTTCTCTTATGGATTATTCTTATCTCTAATTACGCTCGTGTTGGGAAATTTGAAGAAGGGATCAACATTATCATCGAGATGCTTGCTGATGGAGTCTTACCAAATTGCATTAACCTATCTAGTGTTTTGAAGTATAGCGTGGATGCCAGTGATCTCCAAAAGAAATGTAATTTTGCAGAACTCCATTCTTGATTTATATTCAAAATATGACACCTTGGCTTGTGTGAAAAATATTTTCCGATTGATGAGCGAGAAGGACATTCTATCGTTGAATATTATGATTAGTTCATACCTACGAGATGGAGATATTGAAAGGGTTATAGAGTTATTCCTGTGTTCACCCAATCAAGATGTTTCGAGTTGGAACACAATCATTAATGGGAAGAGAGCTTCCTTGTCCAACACTTAGAGTTGGGTATGATGACAATGCATTTGGAAGCTTTGTCAATTTTTTAATGGTACATTAGAAATTGTCGTAGGATTAGTAGCTGAAAGCATTTCTTGAAGTGTTAGAGTTGCTGGTTATGTAAAAAATGGCATGCATGGTGAAGCTTTCAAACTTCTATATAACGTGTTTTAGCGAGTGCTGAAGGTGGACCAATTTTCTCTAACTACTATTGTTGCAGCATATTCTGATGCTAGGATTCTTGAGAAGGGAAGCAGGTCCAAGTTGTGTACGATGTATTTCTTGCATCTGTAATTACTGATATATATGTTAAGTGTGGTAATTTGGAAGGTTCTAGTAAAGGTTTTGATGACTTTCTCAATTAGAATGTTGTATTATGCAGTTCGCTCATAGGTACTTATGCTTCTCATTGTCAAGCAGCTGAGGTCATGGTTTGTAGAATCGCGATCCTACGCAGGATCGTTTTGGGGTCAGGATCGGATCGGTTAGGATAGGATGGGATAGGATCGGATCGGTTAGGATCGGATCGTAAAATCGTACGATCCTACCAAAAACCATTAAACATGTAAATATATTACTAATTTTGTAATACATTTAATCATTTATCATCAACACCTCAAATTACATTATTACATGTACAAATTTAAATTAACTAGTAATTTAATTATCTAAAAAACATATTTACGTATAAATAGATTACTATATATATATAATCATTTATCATCAACATCTCAAATTACATTATTACATGTATAAATTTAAATTAACTAATAATTT
>JBAMIE010000063.1:4316315-4331266 GCA_037177295.1 Kaempferia parviflora
TGTCACCTAAAGGAAGTTTTCACTTAGAATGTCCAACTTAATTCGGATAACTATCAAATGGTAAACACACTTGTCGAAGTAAAAACATATTACCTTTATTCAATTTCAAAATATAAAAAATTCACATTTTCAACCATGTCAAAACTTATGCAAGCAAATTGACTAGAAATGAATAAGCATAAAGAAAAAATTAGAAACAAACTCAGTTAAAAAATCAGTCATGTGCAAATGAATAAGCATCACATTAATACAGAATTATAGAAATTTATACTCATTTTCACCGCAAAATAAAATTTCTTCTTGAGTATTTATTTTACATGAGTCAGGTAAGAGACATATAATTTTATCTTCTTCTTTTTTTTTTTCCCACGCCTCAGCAAATAAGGTAGATCAGACTAGATTTTGCAAGTAAAATGACAAATACACAGAGACTAAATTCCAAGCAAAGATTATAAACGGTCTCCTTTAGAATACATATATAAGGTTCTGTTATGCTATGAGTATAAAAAAAACAGATGTCTTCACACAAAAGTAACTATGTAAACGCGATTTAACAAAACAAATCCATAATCATCTCCAATCTCTGAGTTTGTCTAGGACAAGCCATGTAACTTTGCAACATTTAGCAATAACGTCAGTTTCTATATATTCACCTGAGACCATAATTCGGATTAGGTAATCATTCTTATGAATATTGGTTTATCTTGAATGATTCTTCAGCTGCTCTATTGATTATTTCATTCTACAAGAAGAAAATACAGCTGAGTGAAATGTTATTTACACAGTGTAACAAAATATAAGGGAATTATTGTCTAGAACATTAAGAAATGAAAACTAATAACCACACTTTTGAAGTGCAAATAGTAAATATCTAAATTTATGATAAATTAGGCGGACCCATCCAAGAAAAGCAACTACAAAGGATATGTATACCTTGTCATGCACCAGAATAACTGAAATAAAAATACGGACATAATCGGACAGACAAAAAATTATTAATTTTAACATATTTATGTGACAAAAAGGTGATTCGCTTGCCCCGCCAACCCGTCCCACGGAGGAGGTAAATTACGGGTGGCTACTAGCTATTAGTGCAAGTGGTCAAGACATGAGAGAGGGCAATATGTTATAGGTCAATCCAGACGCATAATGAAGCTTGCTCACATCAAAGGGAAATGGAGTTTTAGATGGGAGATTTCAGCTGAAAGAGGTCAAAATGAGACAATAATTTGACTAAAGTAAATATGGTTCAGCCAATAGAGCATATCTCTAAGAGGTCGGTATCAGCAGGGTTGTCCTTATTGAGTAAAAACTTTAAAAAATATGTTTAAAATGGTATGAACTTATATTTAGGCAGCCAATAAATACCTCAATTAGATAAGAAGTAGACGAAAGAAGACTTAATTAGCAACGATAAAATAGAATAAAGTTCATTTAAATATATATGAGTATATAATAGGGGATCAAATCGAATAATGTAGGAGGATCTATATATCTGACTCCACTCAATAGGATAAAAGCTTGATGGTGGTTGCTGTTATGAAATTTATAAAAAAAAGAATTAATGTATTTTAGAGATTTGATACTTGAAACCTTCTATTTTTTGTGTCCTAATCAACTGTTCCAAAATTCCAATCAACTAGACTTGGTTCAATCACCTTAAGTCGGTTAATACTTAAAAAAAAAAAAAAACAGTTTCATTTTGTTGATCTTTTTTCATTATTAAACATTCTTAATTTGTAAAGGATGCTTATGTTTTTGATAAATGGAAAAGGGGAAAATGGCAAAGGGGAAAAGTAATTTGAAATTTGCTTATTCTTCCTAGTATATCCTGCTTAAGGGGCAGCTTGAGTGCAGCAGGAGCCTATTTAGAGTGCTTACTTTCATTTATTCCTCATTGATTCTTACCTAGCATAAGCATATTGTCAGCCATCAAAAGAGGAAGATTAATGAAACATTTGACCCTTTTAGGATTGGGATTATCATGACTTTGATGGTTATGATAAAGATTATATGATAGACTTATTATATTTGATATGTGTGTAAAATTATGCAGGACTTAGGCAAAAACATGGATACTTGGTGTTTGATGGCTCAATGGCATGAGGTCCATTGGAGTTCGAAGAAGGATAGCATGGACATTTGAGACACTATAGGACAAGGAGCATCAGAATGTTGCTGAGTCGAGGAGGAGAACTACATAAGCAAAGATGAAGTATGACATTTGGAGTACATTTGAAGGATGAGTAGCTTGACGAAGAAAGACCTTAAGATGGTGAAACTCCATGGGAGTTACAAGTTGAGTGACCAATATGCATGGGGAGAGAGTAGTACTCACCCTAGGCAAATTTGGTCATTAACATGCTAGTCGACTGAAGAAGTTCCTCAATCAACTAGGAAGTCTACTAAAGGAGTTCCTCAATCGACTCAAACACAAGCATACTAGTCGACTAGCGAGTCAACTAGTGATGGTCCTATCTGGTGCCTATGATCAGTCGACTAGTGAAGTTTAGATGAAACAGTCACCTAAGAAACAATCATGATCTAGTGCAATCAAACAACCAGTCAACTGTGGGTACGTAGTAGTTGACTAATGGGCACCAACTTAGCAAGATTGAATCAAAGTTTCATTGCATTGAAGAAACTATTTTAAGGGAACAAGATTAAAACATTTTTAACGTCAACACTCTGTCATTTTGTGTGCTTTCTTGTTAACTCTAAAAACTCTATTGTAACCCTGTGTTATCTTTAATCAACTTGTAAGAGATTTCTTCACCTTTGCTGTTTAGAATAGAAAGTATAAAGGATTATGGAAGTAATCTACAAAAGGATTATAAGTCGTTGAAGTTAAAATTCTAACAAAAATGCTTTACCCTAAACATCAAAACCTATGATCAATCCCAATCACTTAGAGCCCAATTGCATTGACAATTTATAATTTATGATATGCATCATTTATATATATATAATATTACTATGAACTTTCTAAACATTTTCAATCTAATATCATGAAGCATAAATAACTATAAGTCGTAGAGTAGGATTTTTATGTCTTTTGATCATTTGATGTTGTAGCCAATCCCGCCTAGTGGGATAAGATTTGGTTGTTGCTGTTGACCATTTGATGTTGTGGGAGATAACTTAGTAAGATAAAGTTTAAAAGACTTATTTACCTAGTTCAAATTGCAGTAGACAAGTGGGCGTGCTTGGTATTCTCAAGAGAATTGCAAAACCATTTGGAATTCTATTAAACTGATTGGTTCTCTTAGTTTAGTGAAAATTGAATGTTCATGCACCTAAATTGCATATTTTATACCGTAATAGGACCAAAGCAAATCAAGACTGTCTAGTTTTTCCAGTCACATATAATTGTCATGGCCACCAAGAACAAGTGATTGAGTAGATTTGCAAATACTTTTCCTATTTTATTGCATAACAAAGCTGAGGTGTGGTGACATCACAAGTGCATCTAAGCAATAAGATATCCATCATCTGTTTAAAAGATAGCATTATCAGGACAATGACAAGGTCTCCTGGTGAACCATTCTTGCAATTTAGGCTAGATTTTAGATCCTAAGCAATCAGTTTGCTAATAAAATGAAATTTATGCAATTTGCATTATTTGCATAAGGTTTTAGAGGAGCTAGATGAAAATAAAGATGAATTTTGATTTTTTTTTATCATACACATTATACTATGTTCAATTATAAAATGCTTGTTTAGGACAAAACAATTCAGGAATCCCACCATGAGCTTAATAGATAAATTTGTTTCAGCAATGTTATATATTGTGTTAAAAAATGATTTAGCATAGAGAAACATTATTTAGTGCGATAAACAAAAAATTGAATACCTGAATTTGCCTAGTGATATGTCCTATTCCCTGATTTCAGAGACACAGTTGAAGAAAAGAAATCAGATGCTCCAGAAGACAAGAAGCAAATAATAATTACTGATGAAAATCTCCAAATAGAAAGCACACGCACTTGAAACTGCTTTGTTGTCCATGAAAATTCCTGAAAAGATCTCGTGTGCAATATCTTTGATGAAGTTGGAAACTGGATTGTCTCAACATGTTGTACAAGCCTCAAACTACCTTCAAGATACATTAGACCACATACCAACCAGTTAAACATCTTTACCTACATAATGTCAATCTACACATTAAGTAATAAACTTAATTATTAAAGTTAAGTGATGCAATAATTAGACTTTCCAATTAAAACTAAACTTATGTTGATAAAATTTTATTTTTAGTTGGCATAACAAATTAGGAATTTCTTTATTTATTTATTGAAAAGTTTGGTCAAGTTATTGCAGGAATCAGTTAACTAATAATATGTTTTATTGAGAATTAAACATGGTTAGTGCTTTTAAAGAGGTCTCCACCCCTTTTGTTATTTCATCTTTCATCCTTATAAAATTTCATTTTTCCTTTGTGAATTTTGTTTGTCTCGGTGTTGAATCAAATGATATCAAATCCAAAGTTAATATGACAATTGATACAGGCAAACGAGAAGCAATTTTTCCTCTCATCCTAATTTATTCCTTGATAATGAAACTGCCTAAATGTGGCTCTCACAGACCAATTTGTCTCCACTTCATGCCAGTGATGATCTGGCAGCCATTATGCATTGCCTACTGACGAGTCCCTCTTATACACCGTCTGCAACCACGTGATATCGTCCAGCCCACTAACACCATCCCCCTTCTGCTGCTGTATAACAGGCACATTCTTAGCCTCCCACCCCACCCTACCATTACACAATCTCTTCCTCTCTCAAATCAATAAGACCCACTTCCTATCATTTTAACTCCACAACCCAATAAGCAACTAAGCAGTCCTTCCTTCCTAGGCCGACTTAACCCCAAATGCAACCTTCTATAGCAACAAATATAATCTCGGAAGATCAAGCAGAGTCCTCTTTGAAAACAGCCTATGCCATGTGTTCCTCCTAGAAGTGTATCCCCACCAAATTTGTTATTTGTTGATCCTCTCTTTGATCAACCAGAAAGCCCTTTCTCTAACTCCTTCCACCACCATATTTCTTTTTCTTTTCTATGACCAAATAAATATTTTAATGATAGCTACATCTTAAATGAATTTTTTTTTCCTTATGTGACTTAATAAAAATAATTTCTAGGTCATAAGAGAGGAATTCAGCATAAAAGAGATTTGTTTCAAATTGAATTTATATCAGACACAAATTAAATTATGCACCTTTGAGTTAAATTGGAGTTGATTAAGAGAGGAAAACCTCCTCTCCTCTCACAACCTACCTACCTTCCTCCCTCCACATGCAGTGTACTCTCCTATTAGCCTTTTCCACTTCATTGGGGCGACATTGACCCCTTTCTCCCTTTGGGTGTGTTGGTGCAATCATTCCCTTAGACTTAGAACTATGATTTAAATTAAGGGGTGATTGGTATAATCATGTCATAAGTATAAATGGTTTAGAAGAAGTTAGCAAAAGGTTTAAGTACGATTAATTTATATTATTCTAATGGGTGTCAAGTATGTAGGTGCAGGAACTTAACATAGGTTGGAAAAATCTAATTGGGTCAAGGTGACTAGATACTTAACAAATGAAAAACTCTAAATGAGTCTAAGTAATTGGCTTGGCAAAGAAAAAGTTTAAGAGCTCTGTATCAAAATTGAAGTTCCAGAGGAGTAAACTCCAAGGAAATGATTGTGGAGCAGGTAGCTCTTGATTTGACAAGTGTCAAGGAAGATACACGTCTATAAAGATGTTAGCTCGATAGGTCAAAGACCCGGATCAAGTAAGACTTGAAGGCAAATCAAACTTGAAGAGCTTTAATGCTTCTAAGGGATAGAGGCTTGTCAAGAAGAACTTGAGGGAGGAGCATGAAGACATGTGAGATGAAAGTACGAGTTTATGTCAGTTAGGTTTTTAGGTAGTATTTCTACTTGTGTATTTGACTAAAGAAAAGCCATTCTATGCCGAAATCGATGAATACATATGAAGTCGAGCAGATTCAATTGATTGAAGGTTTATTCAGTTGATTAAATAGTCAAGTAGTCAACTATAGACTGGCTGTTCGTGAAAAGAAACATTTGTTTCTGTTTTGGCTTGAATGAATTGCACTATAATTTAGTTGACTGAAGTTGCATGAGTCGGCTACCTAGTCAACTGTTTTGCGTCATTGTATTATGTCTACTGACATGGTCGTCAGTAAATTCAAGACTTGTTCTTGACTAGATAAGGTTCATAGCAACAAGATTTGAGTTGAATGGACAAAGTATATTGGAGTTGTTGCAACAACAAAAAGGTCACAAGGTTATCTAAGTGAGTTGACTAATCAGAGATTGAGTTGATTGAAGACACAAACAGCAAGAGAAGAAGTCACAAGTTTATCTGGCTGAGTCCATTGAATATTGATCAAGTCGATTGAAAACATAATCGCCAAGAGAAGAAGTCAAAGCAATATCCAAATGCATTGCCCGATAAAATTCAAGCCAACTAATTAATTAACAATGTGAGTCAACTGAAGATACAGTCGTTAAACAAAAAGCTCAGTGGTTATGTCAATTGATATTGCTTTGAATCCACTGATAAAAATTTGAGTTGACTGAATGAACTTTGAGTAGATTGGAGAAGAAGCAATCTTGCAAATAAGATTCCAAAATTGGTGTTTCAGTTGGCTGACATGCAAATTTGAGTTGACAGAAGTACTATAGATTGCCACCATAACTAGGGGAGCGAGGCAATTTCAAAACACAACAATTTATGTAATTACAAATGCTCATTGTTCTTATTGTTCACAAGTATTCTTAATGACCTTGAAGAAGATTGTCTCTAAAGGGTTTCCTTTTCTTGTTTACAATTGTTATTCTCTTAGTGTTTTACTTTCATATCATAAGTAACAAAAAAAAAAAAAAAAATTGTACAAGGTTTCTACACCTGGAATGAGAACTTATTTCATATTAGGGGATTTCGAGGGATAACTCAACTTAAGAGTCATGCTTTGTCAAATAAGATCTGGCGTCTAAACCATGTCAAATAGCTTTGTGTTGGCATTGATTGTCTCATTTTCCATTAAATATCTTTAATATTAGTTGCTGACATATTAATTAAGTTTTGCAGTTGCAAAAGCAAATAAAAAGAATTTTAAATTCTAGGCTGCGTCTATTCACTCCCCATCTAGCCACATTGATCCTAACAGAGTGATGGCTTTTAACGACCTTCCCATGTACCTGACCTCCCTTTGCCCTCCCTACGCTTAGGTGGTTGTTCTTTAAGAACAGTACGCAACAAAGCTAATCAACGGCGTGCGAGCTAATTTTTAGGCAATCTTGTAAGGGATGTGTTATTGATGCATATTGCAACAAAAAATGATGATTGCCCATCCCTACTGAGTCATGCTCTGACCATATACATTTTTATATATTTCTATCAAGAAATGGCCATGCTTTGCTGCTTACATGTGCATTGTGCATCTGTTGAATTTTGCCACAATTTTCAGCACCTAATATGTGTTTCACGTGAGAGGATAAAAGAAGGAAATAAAGTGACCAAGAGCACCTTCCACTGTTGCCTTTAGTGAGAGGGAAAAGAATGAGGAATTCTTTCTACATTCTTCTACAGGTTCAGTAGAGTAAAATAGAATACACAAAATTTATATTTAGTAATATTAAATGTAGTAAGACTATTATTAAATAGAAGATGATGAATTTCCCGACTAAGAGCTTTAAGTATTTAAGATCATTTTTTTGAAAGGATAGATGAGTTGAGAGAGATGTCTTATATAAAATACAAACAACAATGGAGGGAAGCGTTAGACGTTCTTTATGATCATAAAGTACCGTTAAAACTTAAAGAGGCCCCTAGGCTACAGTGCAACGAAAGAGCATCAAGTTGTCACTCAGACACCCACGGTTCGATCCCCAACTATGACACATTTGCTGGGATTTTCCTCCAAATGGGGCAACCACAAGATGCTGGGGTTCTGGGCCGCTCGCCTCAAGCACTTCCCGATTTACCCTGGTGGCCGGTGGGACACTTTCGTAAGGCTGGGCGGGTTGGTCGCTAGGTTTAGTGTTACCCGGTTCAACATTAAAGCTTAAAGAGAAGTTCTACAAAATAAAGATGAGAATCACATAAATGAAGATGTTAAGGTGGATGTATAGGCATACGAGGATTGATAGGATAAAAAAATGAAACCATTCGAGAGAAAGTCAGCCTTGCGCCTACTGAGAGAAATTTCCAAGAGACACATTTAAGATGGTATGAATATGAACTTAGAAAATCAATAAATGCTCTAGTAAGACAATGTGAAACTATGACAAATACACACATTAAACGAGAAAGATTAAAGAAAACTTGATTAATAATGATAAAACAAGATAAAATTTATTTAAATATTGATAATGATATAGTAGGGGATAAAGCCAATGGCGTAGGAGGATCCATATAGCCGACCCTACTTATTAGGATACGACTTATTGCCCCAGGGGCAGGGTGTCATAGTTAGGTCTTGTGATAATTCAGGGATCTAGAGTTCGAGATCGACGTATTATCGAGAATTTTTTTATTTAATGGGTAGCGGACCTGAGAATGCTGACTCTTAGGATGAGCCTCCATGTACACTTTTCTAGCAGTCGGTAGGAAACTTCCGTAGGTCAGGCCGGTCGCCCAAGGTTATAAGACTTATTGTCATTGTTGTTGCCATACAAAAACATGAAGTATGTTATTTTAGTGTTAGAAAGTTGGGTTGATTGTATTGCTAACCCTTCAATCATCATTTACATAAGTAACATCAAAGTAAATATATGGAGAAGCATCTGATCACGAGGAGAAATGAAAGTACTAAAACAAAATAGAGATGAGATAAAGAAGAGGAAAAAAAATAAGAGGGAAGGTAAAAAAGGTGGCAAGGAGTAAAGAGAACCGAAGATAAATAAATACCAACATGTGAAATCAAATTATTAAGAGATACTGTCTTCAACTTAACTTGTAATGAAGGCCTCTTGCCAAAGTGCATGGTCTGACCATGATGGTGCAACCTCCTCAATTGGTATGTTCATGCTAGAGCAAATCCTGCACAATGGTGCAACCTCCTTAAGTAGTTTCTACTGTTACAGAAATTTTAAGATTGAAATGTGCTATATAAGAAACTGGAAGACGCTGGCCAATCATGGGATCAAATCTAAAATGAAAATCAGTTCAAACCCTCATAGGATTTTGACGAGTATGAAAAATTTATGCATTCTTCAAAAATCAAGAAAAAGCAAGGAGAAATTAACCTTACATTTTAAACCAGTTTTAACTATTTCATTAAACAAAATAACCTGACAAATATAATGGCTCCTGCTACTTAAATTTTATCAATAAATCTTGTAATAACTCTAGACAACCCATACAAGTTTACCAGGTTGGTTATTATTTATTAAACTAAATGAGAAATTCGTGTATGGCGTATTAAGTAAAGGCACCAACAATATTATATATTGTAATTCATAAACTTGAAAAATATAAATGAATGACAAAATCGAGCACCAGTAAGATTATTACTTCATTACAAAGCATGTTTTTGGAGAGACCCCTTGATTAAGTCACCAAATAGTTGGTTGATACTCAAAGGCTATCAAGATGAAGATGGGTAAGAGTAAAAGATGGCAAGGAGAAAATATCATGTTTGCTGCATGCTAACTGTGCTTAAAACGAACATCCAATAGCGCAGCCTCATGGTTCATATAGGACTTCAATCTGAATGTGTTTTAATATAATAAAACTTGTTCATCCAAAACAAACATATATAATGTTTACATCAAATCAACATAAAAAGGTCGATGAGGGGGCAAGAATTTACTCAATCACTAACTGGCGTATAACTCCTGGAAGTATCCCATCACTAATTGGCGCGGTTTGCACTACAAATGAACATAATTCTTGTTCAGTTGGAGGTGGTTCTGTGAAATCATGAACGACCTAGTTGAAGAATAAAAAAGGCATTATCAGGATAAGAATAAAAGAATGATATTAAAAAAGTAAAAAGAAAAAAAAAAAGAACAAGTATAAAAATCCAAGGTAGGGCTATGGAAGTTGTTTGCCAAGGTCTTGGGGATCAAATCTTTCCCTCACCTAGCGTGCTTATCATGATCATAAAGCTATATTATATAGAATTTATCAACTGGTGTCGTTCCTTCCCAAAGAAAAGTGCGTGTGTCCACACATCTGCGTTCTTAATTGAGTAAAACTAAAACACATTCATAAGTTATTTCAAGTAACTTGTGACAATGGGTATCAAAGTGAACCTAATCTTAGAGATGCAAAACTGTTGAAAAGCATTGTCTACATGATGGAGCAACCACCATGAATGATTCTGTATGAGTTAAAATTTTGAATCTTGATGGGATGTTAAACCTTAAGTGAAAAAGATTGTGTTGGTAAAAATTACATCAAACTTGCTCTAATACTAATAAAAAATGCTACGACGCCAAGTCAAAGCTGCTTCGATGCAGTCAAAATTGCTCTGACCTTGGTCAAAACTATCCAACCCTGGTTAAAATTGCTCCAATATTATCAAAATTACTCTCTCTTGGCACACATATCGATGCGTTGCCTGTTCGAGGTAAGCCATCACTGACACCCTGACACCATACCTTATATGGGCGTGTTATTTCTGTACTTGATGTCAGGATTGGGAGCCTCGGCTGTACTCTCTGTACAATGTGCCATCTTTGCCCCCTGACACTCTGACAGCCGGCGCACTACGCGCCAAAGGAGTAGGTGGGGTGTATCACTATGGAGTGCCCGACCGGACGGGACCTCGAGCTGCTAGGCAGGCCCGTCCAGGTCGTAGGTGTCCTTGCTGACCGACTCGCCTGCTCGGCCAGTCAGGCCTCGGCGTGCTTGAGCTCCACCGGCTGGGTCGCCAGCTTGGTCGGGAGAATCTGCCGACCGGACGACCCGCTCGCGGGGCATTCGAGTTGATCCTCGCTGGTTGATCTTTTGACGGTGCGTAGACTCTGTGGCGCCCTTTCAGCCATACCGCATCAGCCGAGAATCGACCCTTTCACATTTTTGCAAATCTACCTTGTGGTGACCAACTCGGCTATTCCCGGGGGCAACTATTTATGAAATTCATGAGAGATGTATAATGAAGAAAATCAGCTTTCAGTTAAGTTACGAGAGAAGGTAAAATTTGATGAATTAACAAATCAATTCATATCAAGCTTCTTATTAGAAAGTATTGGACTCAGAAAAATTGTAATGCAAATATAATTGAACCCTTTTAACATGCCATCAGTAAGGCTGCAATCTAATTTTGGTTTCAGTTCTTGCAACATCTACTTGTACCAACCAAAAAAAAAAAAAAAATCGAGTCAACAAATAATTGAAAACCTTTTATCAAAATAAGGCATCGAGAGTACAGCGCTTATCAAATCAAAGCAAATATCTAATTAGATATGGTCTAGAGAATTAGCATTCACCTTTCTACGAACAACAAAGAAGTTGGTCACAGTTCCTTCTAGGATGTTATCACCATCATTCGTCAACAAGAGCTCCGTCACTGATGGATGCCTCATCTTCTCCAGGCCCTGTCTTACCCTGGCATCAGACACGAGCATGTAGCATCGTAAACAAAAAATAAGCGGAAAGAAAGCTGAAACACTAGTTGATAGATCGAAAATGAATATATCGAGTATAGTAACTGGCTCCTCACCGCACCCAATCTGAGTATTTGGCCTCTGCCAAATCCCTCCCTGGACCAGCGACCGCCAGTCGCGCTCCAAAAGCACCAAATGGGGACGGAATGAAGAAACCTACATGGAGTAGCACATCCAGGCCGTCAGAGTCGCAACGGCCCCGGACCAAGGCCGTGATGGCCAGCTCGTCCGTGCTCCCAGAGAGGTCTCGGTCCCGTAGAGCGAGGCGGAGGCCAACTTCAAGCGAGTCGTGGACCCGATGCGGAACGGAATCGATGAGTGGGAACACGGAGGTGACTGATCCGGCGGAGAAGAGGCTGGGTCGGGCCTGGGAGAGGAGGCGGGCGGAGTGGACGAGGCGGCGGATATGGCGTTCCAAGAAGAGGACGAGGGAGGCGCCGCCATAAGTCCGGGTGGTGGTATAAGCGCCTGCGAGGGTGAGGAAGAGGGCGAGAAAGGGGAAACATCAATGCTCATACAATTGGTATATAAAGGAGGGAAGCGAGTGAAGTACCGGGAGTGGACTGCAAGAACGTGGCGACGGGGGGAACGTCGCCGGCGAACGGGACGCCATTCACCAATAAGAGCTTCGAACTACACGGTGCCATTTTAAAGTTCAATTGAATGTCACGCCAGAAAACTAGATCAAGAGTCGGAGTTGGATGGATCCGACTAATCTATCTGTAGGTGATCCGGCCGGCCCACGGAATGCAGTCACACAAGACCTAATGATAGTCCATATATGTGGTAACAGGTGAATCGTTCGTTCCCAGCGTCTCCGTCGATCCGTCCCAGAGTCAACACGGAAGAGGTAAACCACGGATGACTATTAGCCATAAGTACAAATGGTCAAGATATGAGAGAATGATAGTCCATACATGCTACAATGGACGGATGGCTAATATATGAGACGTTATTATCTTTGAGATCTAAGAGTTAAATTCTAATAAAATTAGGTGTCTATCTTTTCTTATGTATTAGTCACTGTTTAGGTTAGTAGTCTCCTTTATGTTGATTGGGACAAGTTGACATAGGCATGAGATACCTTTTACCACCCCAATGATCCAATGATCCACGAGAGAGAAATTTCAAGTGCATGGGAGTTTAGCTTACCACTAGAGCTGTCAATTTGGATTGGATCCGTCGGGTTAGTCCGTCCCACTAAAAAATTTAGGCGGGTTGGATTGGAATTTTATCAACTCAAACCCGCCGTGGGTCGACCCGCCTAGGCCTGCGACCCGTGCGGGTCAGCCCGCGACAGACTTGGATTGGCCCGCTCGTTGAGAAACACATATAAACCAAGTTTTATGTCAATTTATTTTTTTTATTATAATTTTGAAATAAAAAGTTGATTGATAAAATATTTTTAAAGTAATAAGTTGAAGATATAAAAAAATTATTATTTTTAAAATTTTTGACGGGTCCGTGGGTTGGTCCGTCTAATCTGTAATCCGCCTGAGATTGGGTTAAACTGGAGATTTCCCAACTCACTAAGATGATGAGTCGGTCCGTCCCACTCCACCCCACCAAATAAATGACCACCATAAACCAACCTACCCCACCAAATAAATAACCCGTCCCAGACTGACCACCCCACTCCGGATCGGTATGTCTGACTGCTCTACTTGCCACCATCGTAGCCGGGGCCAAGGAGATGCTCTCACATAGTTAACACCCAAAGACACATAAATGTAAATAAGTACCAATGTTTTAATATATGATAAAATATTTAAAATTAGGTTTTAAAGTGGACAGATATAGAAAATATGATGATGAACCAAAGGGTATACTTAAAATTGTCTTTCATATTTGCGTACCTATTTCTAATTACACCCTCTCCCACCAACAGTTGTCCTAGTTTCCACCATTCTCAAGTATCCGAGCCATAATTTAAAAAAAAAAAAAATAGTTTGGATGCATGTAATCTCGACATCCTACCTCTCTTCTCTCTTAGTATGTGTACCCCCGATATGTCGAAAACTCATATTTTCCTCCGAACCCTCTTCTTCTTTTCCTGTCGGCCCATTGGATACATGATCGTAGGTGTTGCTTTTCAAGTGACAAAAGATGATTCGCTCGTCCTAGTACTCCGCCAATTCGTCCCTAGGCCAACAAGAAGAAGGTTAGGTATTATTTTTCAAGTGGCAAAAGGCGAATACACTCGTCCCAGTACCCCCGTCAATCCGTCCCAAGGCAACACAGAAGTGTTACTTTTCAAGGATCAATACCATTGTGGTATTAATTTTTATTGATCAGAATAAACATTTCAACAAATCAAAAAATAGTGGTGCTGCTTTTCAATTATCAGCACTGGTTTTGAAGGATCAGAACTAATGTATAAAAGAATTTGATGAAAATTGTTATTTTCAAAATATGTTGTTTGGTGCTGGGTTACGTTGTATTAAAAATGGTGAAATTTTGAAAGTGCAGCACCATACAAATAATTAATGTTTTACGCTTAGAAAAGTTTTGCACCAATATGGTGCTGAATTTAAATCATCAACTCAACCGTGATGTTGGATTTTGAAATTTAAAAATGACATAAGTAGGAGTACAATATCTTGTAACCAACACTTTCTGCAGCTGAAAACTTCACACACTATCCCCATCCGAAAATTAAATTTGTTTTATTATATTAATTTTTATTTTTAAAATTGTAGGTATGTTGGGGCAGAAACTCTAATGGACTAGCATTTTAGGACCATTTAATATTTTTTTGATGATCCAACAAGTAAAGCAAAGCAACTTGGTTCTATTCGTTTACACGATAGACACAAGGAAATCAATAATCAGTTTCGTTTTGCTATTTTTTTTACATGTAAGATATTCAATAATTCGGAGGCTATTAGTTAATATATTTTAAAGTTGGAATTCAACGTCGCAAACCTTTAGATTTTGCAAGAGTTCCCATTGATTTCACCAAGAGATTAGATTTTGCAAGAGTTCACATTGATTTCACTAAAAGAGATATATCAATGTTGCTTGGTTTGCAAATAGAGAAGCTTTTTCTATTCATCATATGACATTTGTCTTACTCATTTCTCTAACAAATTAGAACATACTAGATCAAGCATTAAAGAGTTGCTTAAAATGTATTTCTATAGAATTGAAGTAGATGATAATGTTTTAATATTTTATAAATTGTATATTTTGTATATATATGTTGGTGCGTTCTTCTATGTCTGGTAGATGTTACAGAAATAATTGAGTTAAAATCATCCATCAATTTATTATTTGACAATTACCTACCATTGGGGACCTTTTTATCAACTAAGGCATA
>JBAMIE010000063.1:4374403-4402093 GCA_037177295.1 Kaempferia parviflora
GCATTTAAAATCATAAAATTCTTTAAAAAAGAGGTATTTATTCTCAGATTTCCCAAAAGACATAATTATTCTCTATTTTGCCAAAAAGATTTTTTAAAAGATCAATATTGATGTTATTATTCTATGGAATTCAGTACTGTAGTAGTATTGTTCGAATTTAACACCATAGTAATTTTGGTCAATTATTGTTAAATATTTGATTCAAGCATCAGCTTATAATATTGTGGGGTTTTTTTTTTTTTTTTTGGAGCAAATTTCCTAGAAATGTGAAATTTTTTGTGCTTTTATTTTAAAATGGAGGACAGGAAATCAACACTGCGTTGGAAATTCTGTTTAGCTCCTCCTCCATTTCTAATTCTAGTTATTGAAGAGCGACATGGCCTTCTGGTGTTCCTGCGGAAGAGGATAAGGTGGGCGAGACGGCAGCGCTGCATTCCTCCTCGCGGAGAAACCTAGTTTGCTTCGCGATGAACGCCTCGACAACTCGCCGGAACTCCTCCGCGTCGTCGGATGCCTCCGCATCCTTCTCGCCTTCGTGATCCCGCACTAACTTGGTCCCCTTCGCCAGTCCTAAATCCGTCGCAGCCCGCCGGAGCCCAGGCCGCGCGCCCCGTCGCCGCCTCATTCTCTCGGACCGGCTCCTTTGGTACGCCGGCGTCTCGATGCAAACCTCCTTGTCATCGTAGACCGCTTCTTCACGCGTCGGCGACGGCGCCTGGGAGCAGGGTAGGTGGCCGCCGCTACCGCGGCTCTCGAGGAACTCTTGGTAGATATCGGCGGCGGAAGCGGAGAGGGAGTGCGGAGAGTGCCGTTGGTGGGATTTGGAAAAGAGGAGGAGAACGATGGCGTTGCCGATGAGGAAGACGAATCGGGGACTGAGGAGGACGGCGGTGAGTCGGCGGAAAAAGTCGGCGGTGAGGCGAGCTGCGGCAGGAGCGCGGTCGGAGGACCAGGAGAGGAGGAGGACGGCAGAGGCAGCCTCGAAGCAGCGGAGCAGCATGCCGATCTGGCGGAGCCAGAGGTGTCGCCGCATCGCCGTCTCCTTTTCCTCTCGCCCCTTCCACATCGGACGACTCACAATCAATCAATCAATCTTGATCAGGATTCAGGAGAAGAGAAGGGATTTTCAGACGGAAATTAAGTTAGGCACTCCGGTAGTGGTCGATTTGGGAGAGTTTTATAGGCAGGCAAAGCTAATTTATAGGTGCAATTGTTATATTAACCAGTGATGAGTAAAAGTTTGGTTAGATCAAATTAAACAATTGAATCCATCAAAATTCAAAATTTGATTCAGTTAATTTAAAATTTTATTTTATTAAAGGAAAAATATTAATTATTTTAATTTAATCAATTTAATTTTAATTTTAAAAATCATAATAAACTGGTTAATTCAAACCTTTCCCGAAATCCCTCCCGGCCTCTCCTCTTCTCTCGACTCCCGCTCGCCTACATTCCTTCCCCTCGGGATTGAGCTCATCCTGACAAGCACCACCTCTTCTTCGGACTCCTGATATCCTCTCGAAGTCGAAGACCCTGTCGGCAGCCCCATTGCCTTCAGCTTGGCTTGCCTTCCCCTCGGGGCTGTGCTCATCCCCGACTAGCACCTGAGTGACCAGGTGAGTGTCGCATGACATCCCCTCGTTCAGCACGAGAAGGGAAGCAGAGATGGGAGTGAGGCTGCAGGCCTCTTCTACCTCATCAAGCTTTGATCTCAGGAAGAGGCCGGAGTGGACAAGGAGGCGCATGAGGCGGCGAAAGGGTTCTATTTTGGCCTGTGGAATACAGAGTCCGGAGTAGAGGAGAACAAAGAAAGGGGATCATGGGCTGATGGTGATTGCTGTTAATCATGGTTCGCTGGAACGGACCTGAAACGGCTGGAAGGGGTATTCCGACATGAGAACGCTCCACGTCGTTCTAAAGTTCTCGCATATAACGGTTTGCTTTGACATATCGTTCTTCAACGTTATAATCGTTGGAACCGGAACGGAACAGTCAGAACGGCTAGAATGGTGATGATTGCCACCGGAGGAATCGGAGAGCGAAAGCGCTCTTCGGAGTAATACGATCGAGCGGCTGCGTGGACACGAGATTTGCGATCTTGCGCAATGCAGATCCTCTGGTCCACTTTCTTTGGTCCCCTCCTGGTCCAGATCAGGAGAGTCGATGGATCAGATCATGATCCATGTATTGGTCGCATATAACGTAGTTTGCTTTGACATATCATTCTTCAACGTTATAACCGTTGGAACAGCTGGAACGGAACGGTCAGAACGGCTAGAATGGTGATGATTGCCACCGGAGGAATCGTAGAGCGAAAGCGCTCTTCGGAGTAATACAATCGAGCGGCTGCGTGGACACGAGATGTGCGATCTTGCGCAATGTAAATCCTCTGGTCCACTTTCTTTGGTCCCCTCCTGGTCCAGATCAGGAGAGTCGTTGGATCAGATCATGAATCCATGTATTGGTCTCTCATGATTTGATCCAACGGTCTTCCCGATTTGGGACCAAGAAAGGACCAGAGATTATGAATCAGAGGATGTGTACTCGATCTTGCGAGTAGGCGATGACAAATTTAGGTTTAGAAGTCTTTTAATGAAAGTTGGGTTTGATAAATAAACGTAGCATTATAATTCAATATTTCTAATTTAAATACATTAATCATCTTATTAAAATATAATAAAAATTTAATTCAAATTTTAAAAATCGAATAAATTCAATATAAACATATAGATTTATTTGTTTCTTATTAATTATATTAATAAAAGTTTCTTAAATAAATTTAATTTAATTTAATTTAATTTAAATTATTTTCCTCCTCATTTTATATATATATAAAATATTTTAGACACATTTTAAATTATTGTATTATTAAATATTTAATATGTGTTCTCATTATTTTTAATTTTTAATTATCAATAGTCTAAACATAAATTTAAAATTTAAAATTTAAATTATAAATTATTTATTTATTATATGAGTTTTAAAAAAAAATTAGGAGTCAAAATTTTTATTTATTTTTCTCGTTGTATTAGTATTGTATGTCAATTATATAAAGATATATTAATTTTGTATGATTATATATATAGTTTTTAATTTTTATTATTGATGTAATTTATACCTCATATATATCCGCGTCGCGACCTTTCTGTGAAATGGCATTGGAACTGTGACGGTAGAGTCCACGACGGTTACCATTCCAGCCGTTCCATTCCGCCCGCTCCAACTGGTATAACGTCAAAGAATGGCTTGTCAAAGAAAACCACGTTATATGCCGAAACTTTGGAAGACGTGGGGCGTTCCCGTGCCGGAACGCCCATCCAGCCGTTCTAGGTCCGTTCCGGCGGCAATCATCACCGTCAACCTTAGAATTATCTCTTTTGCATGCAGTGTAGCGTTATTTTGAAAAAACAATGCTACGCAGAAAAAAAATAGTGATGCGCAGCGCTGTTTTTTTTAATAGCTACACAATATAGCTGTTTTAAAAAAACAGCATTACACAGCAAAAGAATAGCATTGCGCAGCGCTATTTTTTTTTAAACAGTGTTACACAAAAAAAAACGGTGCGCAACGCTATTTTTTTTAAAACAACATTACGTAGAAAAAAAAAGGTGTGCATCGTTGTTTTTTAAAGAACAATTCTACAGTAAAGTTTTTTTTTTACAAAACAGGTTAACGGTAGAGTTGTTCTTTTACCATAGAGCTATACTTTTACAAAACAACTCTTCGGTAGAGCTATCTTTCTACCGTAGAGCTATTTTTTAAAAGAACAACTCTATCGTATAGCTATTTTTCTATCGTAGAGTTGTTATTTAACAACTCTAGGGTAAAACTGTTCTTTAAAAAAAAATAGCTACACAATGTAGCTGTTTTGAAAAAAATAACACTACGCAGCGCTATTTTTTTCTGCACAACGCTGTTTTTTTCTGCATAGTACTTTTTTTTTTCAAAATAGCGTTATACTACATGTAAGAGAGATTAAAAAATTTAATTGAATATTGCATCATATATACACACACACGATATCTGATTTAGACGAATAAATGAACATGAGTTTTAAATTTAATATGTAGTAAAAAGGCGAATACGCTCGTCCTAATTTTAAATTTAATAAGAGTATATAGTAGATAAAATACCCAATAAATTAAACTAATATGAGTACAAATGACTAGTAGTCATCTGTAATTTACCTCTTCCGTGTTGGCTTATGGGCAGATTGGTGGAGGCGCTGGGGCGAGCGAATCGCCTTTTGCCACATAGGTACTTAAATAATATCCAAGTTGATGGACTAGGGTGTTAAAATTGAATTCAATTCGATGATTCAATCTGAGTCGATTTGAAAAAAAAATAAATTAAATTTAGATTTGGTATTTTCGGATTGGGGTAAGGTTCGAGTTGGAAGCTTTTCGGATTGAAGTTGTTTGGGTTGGGTTGGGTTGGAGTTGGGTTGGGTTGACCCGAGTTGATTCAAATTTAGTGTTTAGTGAGGTTTTCAGAGTTAAATTAAATTTTATTTTAAAAAAGATGTTTTTATGTCGGTTAATATCAATTTTGTATGATAATAATGGAGTATTAAAATAAGGGTGAAGAATTATGGAAAAAATGATTAAAAAAAAATCATTTTGAATTAGATTATTCAAATTATTTGAGTCGGATTCATATTAGATAATATTGATTGGATTTGAGTTTAAGAATTTCATATTTATATTTAGATTCGGATCATATTCGAATTTGGTTTTTTTTTAAATATTAAAATCCGATCCAAATTTAATCCGATTCATCTTAATTTATACGAAGGTAGAGTGCCCGATACGATTTATTTATAAAAAAAAAATCAATGGCATTATTATTAAGAAGGTAGAGTAGCTTGTACATTTCCAATGCTTGAGCCACAATTTATTACTAAACCCTATAATACACTCGCTAGGTTGGTCATATTAGTTTGGCCTACATTTTAATTTTTGGAGGACTTAATTTTTTTATTTTTTATTTTATTTACAACTTAAAAGAGTCATAGTGAATAATATGTTGCTCAATTCTTCCACTAATGGTGTTCTTTTAATAGTAGTAACTATTAAATTTTGTGTTCATTTTTATATAAAAAAATATTATTATATTCTTTGAATTAAATTTAGAATATTAAGCACTATCATAAAACTCTAAACTTTTATTTTATAAAACAATAATCATTCTTTTTTATATGAGAAATAATTTAATTTTAAATAGATAACTTTTTAAATCTATTCCTATATATATACACACACAGAGTAGGAATAGATTACAAAATTATCTATTTAAAATTAAATTATTTCGCATATAAAACTTAATTAAGAAGATTAAATTCAGAGTAATGCCATGGGATTGGTTGGGCTAAATCTGATGATTGGGCTCCATCAAAGAGGCTAACCATGCTCATGGATTGATTGGGCTAAGCAATTGAGTTGATCAAGTTGACTGGACTGATCACATTGATCAAGTTGAGTTGATTGATCAAGCAAATCAAGTCAAGTGGACAGGATTAGTCCAATCAAATTGATTGGGCAAAATAGATGATGAAGCTGATCCAATGAGGTGAGTAATCAAGTTGATCAAATAAGTGAACCTATCAAGTCAAGCAAGATGATCAGGTTGATTGAGTCGAGTATAATTGTTTTAGTTTATACAGACCATTAATTGATTAGTCTAGTTGATGAAGTTCAGATGTTCAATCAAGCAAAAAGCACATCTATTAAGATGGTAAAAAAAAAAAAATCAATCAAAATGACCTAATTGAGTGAGCTTAGTGACCAAGTTGTGTTGATCAAGCTAGTTACCAAAAGATATACCTTTGAAACATCCGAGGTGACCTACGGTTTCACAAGCTTGTAGCCATATAGGGTTAGGAAATTCGCTTGCACTAAAAAATTGAAGGGGCGATCTATATGAACAACTAGATGGATGTAGATGTTTCCGACACACAACATGGGAAGTAAACAATTACCATATTCTTTTTATGGATGAATATGAAATCAAAGATAATAAAAGAGAAGAGACAGTAAAAAGGAAATTTTGAAGAGGATATGAAGATATAATAAGGGGGTGAACAATGAGTATAACAATTTAGAGAACTAATATAATTAATTAAGAAGAAATTTATCTTTATCTTTTATTATTATTTTTTATGCTATAACTTGACTTAGAAGTAATTTGTTTCTTTCACATTAAATACTCTATTATTTTTAAAAAAAACAAATACATATACTTGACAATTGAATTCACTATCATAATTTAATTAACCACTACACAACTCAATCAAATTTAATTTGATAAAATCCCAAGTAATTTAATTTTGATTCAATCAAATGTGACTTGATAAAGGTCAACTAAATTAATTTTGAGTATCCAAAAATCAATTAAAATATCCTGCTTTGTTACCTAGAGTTTCTGATTTATATCCTGAAATTTACACCTTTTAAATGGTAATTAGTATCCATGATTCACTTTTACAAAATTAAGATAAAAAGGAATATGATGAGAAATAATTTTTTTGTATCTATATTAAAATATGCACTTCTTTTAATTCAGATATTTCTCATAATCTAAAAAAATAAAATCATAAGGTAGGGTGGTTTTTTTTTCTTTTAAAAGATACGCCAAATTAATACCTTTGTTGAAAGCTAAATCTCGCAAAGAGTTTGAAGGAGGAGCGTGATTGGCGGATCTGAAGTAGCTCTAGCTCCGACAACGTTGATTTCGTAGTGGGCCCAATTTTCGCACCCCTTCCGGCCCAATTAACTTGGTCCCAACGAAACCCTAAATAAGAACCACCGCCGTCGCTTCTCTCATCCCTTTTCTACGGCTCTTAATCGCTTGGAGATCGACCTTCCTCGCTGTTGAATCCGAGTTCCATCTCGGATTCATCTTCTAATCCAATCCATCTCTTTCACTCCATCTCCTTGACGCTCCAGCGATTCTCTCTTGCAGGCAGGTGAGTATCGCGTCGCTTTGCAAGTTTTGGTTCACGTCCTTTTTTTTCATAGTTTTGGTCCTTCTGAAAGAGATCGCGTCGCTTTGCATGTGTCTTTATCTACTAATGAAAAGGACTTTGCTTTTGTGGAAATATCGACTCTCGAGTTTTACTCGTGTTTCCGTAGATTGAATGATTTGCTGATGTGACAAGGTACAACTACAAGTCGTTATTGGACCTGTGCGAAGTCCTGTACAGAGTTCTATTGGCTTCCGGTTGATAAAATTTCATATAAAATAAAATTTGCTAACTGCACTTCGTTGATGATAACGCTGTAGTCGATGTCGTTTAAATTGGCATTAGACGCTTTAGTTAACTGTTAAACACTGTGATAAGTTGTTTTTCTTTATTCGTCCAACAAAATCTGAATTAGTTGATGTTAGGAATATCTCATTGAATTAAAAGATACGTAGAACAGATTTCTAGCTTTATTTTGTATGGTTTTTTATGCTCTATGTGTCTCTAATTCCATGTAGTGCTCTATTGATACCAAGACTTATGTTTCGAGCTGACATAGGCAGTCTGATTATACACGATAACAAATTTTCTTAATTTTGATATTTTTCTTAGGAAAAAATGGATTCTTGTGTACTTACCGGTTCTGTAGAACTTGAACACTGTGGCTATTTTCTTTCTTCTTTAATTGTCTGAGCATTGATTTCCTTGGCCGATTGCTACAAGTTTAATGCATGCCTACTATTCAACCCATCAACTTCCTAAAACTGTATGCTTGTTCTCAGATATGGCTGGATTGGCACCTGAAGGATCACAATTTGATGGGAAGCAATATGATTCCAAAATGAACGAGTTGTACGTCATCTTAACCATCTTTTGGCTATTGCATTTTTGATCCCCATTATTCACAGATATTTATTAGGTTATCGCAGCATAGACATGTTTGTTAATTTTTTCTGTATGATTGGTACAGACTGAATGCTGATGGACAGGAATTCTTCACATCGTACGATGAGGTTCATGAAAGTTTTGATGATATGGGACTTCAGGAAAATCTTCTTAGGGGCATTTATGCTTACGGTGAGACAACATGCAACCTTTTCTATGTAAATTATCGTCATATCAATTTTTTTTTTCTTTTTTTGCACATAGATGGTTTGAATCTGGACAAAATAATATTTATATATATGTATATTAATTTACAGGTTTTGAGAAGCCATCTGCTATCCAACAAAGAGGAATAGTCCCCTTCTGCAAAGGACTTGATGTCATTCAACAAGCACAGTCAGGGACTGGAAAAACTGCGACTTTCTGTTCTGGAATTTTACAACAGCTCGATTATGGTTTGGTCCAGTGTCAGGCCTTGGTACTAGCTCCTACAAGAGAATTGGCACAGCAAATTGAGAAGGTTATGCGAGCCCTTGGTGATTATCTTGGTGTTAAAGTTCATGCATGTGTTGGTGGGACTAGTGTAAGGGAGGACCAGCGAATTCTCTCAAGTGGGGTGCATGTTGTGGTGGGTACTCCAGGTCGTGTGTTTGATATGTTGAAAAGGCAATCCCTTCGCCCTGACTACATTAAAATGTTTGTCTTGGATGAGGCAGATGAAATGCTTTCTCGAGGATTCAAGGACCAGGTCAGCTTAATGCTTTTGGACAACCCGTGCAACATCAAATATTTCTTCCCGACTACATTCTCTCTAGTTTGCTCATTACTATCAACAATAGTATCTAGGTTCCTTGTAGACATAATCTTTGTTGTCCACCTTGGTCGCCATTGTCTATGCGTATCACTGTGAATAACTTTCTTATTACTATATTCAATCTGTTGTTTGATTGAGCTGCATGCACATCCTAACTTTTTGTAGTGGTGACCGTAATAAAAAATAGATTACCTTCAAGG
Source organism: Kaempferia parviflora (assembly GCA_037177295.1). NCBI lineage: Eukaryota > Viridiplantae > Streptophyta > Magnoliopsida > Zingiberales > Zingiberaceae > Kaempferia > Kaempferia parviflora. The sequence continues at coordinate 4,383,264 of JBAMIE010000063.1, forward strand.
TGGAAGAACATGCAATTAAAACATCCTAAATGATTTTCAGACTATAAAATTTAGAGAATGCTATTTTTTATTGTGTATTATCTCTCATTTGCTCATTGCTTTTAACAAAGGTACCTGTATGCTGGAACTAGGTCCCTTGTTTTCGTAGTTTTCATTGTCTAACATTTGCTTTGCACACTATACCTGGAATCTCCATTGTCTTTGAGAGCATCACTGAGTATAGGGTTACTGAGAAAATTTTTCTTAATAGTATGTTCTTTTGTATTAGTCTGTTCATTGAGCTGCATGCATTTCCTAAATGTTTTTTAGTGGTAACCGTAATAAAAAAATAGATTGCCTCTATTATTATAGATTACATTAATTGTTGAAAAATTTGCCCCAAACATCATCATAAAAGATTCTCAGCATATAAAATTCAGCACGTGCTAGTTTTAAATTTAATTAACTGCATTATTTGTGGAAATGTTGGTTTTATTATTTACATCTTTAATGAAATCATGCAATTGTGATTCTTTTCGTAAGCTGTCACATCAGGATGTTGAATTATCATTGACTGCTTATGAATCCAATGCCAAATCAATTATCAAGTACCCCTGCTTATATCTATTTACTGGATTTCCATCTTTGTAAACTTTTGAATTATAAGAATATTGTTTTAGCTATTTACTCTCTGATTGATACTTTAACACCATGTTTGGTCACACTGAAAAACACTATTACCTGGAATGCTTAATATTGCCATGTGGTCATATGCATGCTCATGTTTCTGCTGAATCTATTCAAACTTTTGCTTTGCTCGTCTATAATATTTGCAACATAACGTCTAATCAATTAACTAATTATTTTCTATTTCAGATCTATGATATCTTCCAGCTTCTCCCAACGAAAATTCAGGTTGGTGTGTTCTCTGCCACAATGCCTCCTGAGGCCCTAGAGATCACCAGGAAGTTTATGAGCAAACCTGTTAGGATCCTTGTTAAGCGAGATGAGCTTACCTTAGAGGGTATTAAGCAGTTTTACGTCAATATTGAGAAGGAAGAGTGGAAGCTAGATACACTCTGTGACCTCTACGAGACACTGGCCATCACTCAAAGCGTCATCTTCGTAAATACTCGTCGCAAGGTTGATTGGCTCACTGACCAGATGAGGAACAGGGACCACACTGTCTCAGCCACACATGGAGACATGGACCAGAACACTAGGGACATTATTATGCGTGAGTTTCGTTCAGGATCCTCCCGGGTGCTCATCACGACAGACCTCCTTGCTCGTGGGATTGATGTCCAGCAAGTCTCGCTTGTTATAAATTATGACCTACCGACGCAACCGGAGAACTATCTCCATCGTATTGGACGAAGTGGACGGTTTGGGAGAAAGGGAGTTGCTATAAACTTTGTATCCCGTGACGACGAGAGGATGCTTTTTGATATCCAAAAGTTCTACAATGTGGTTGTTGAGGAGCTGCCTTCTAATGTCGCAGACCTCATCTAAACCATCGCCTTTCATGTGTTGTTGTCAGATGTAAACATTTTATGCTTTTGTAGGATTGTGTTGGTGTCCTAACGGTATCAACTTCATCTAATTTTTGTGGTTATGTTTGAACCATTAGACTTTTATGTATTACAAACTTCAATTGTTTTTCAAATTTATCTAAATGCTTTGTTTGTTTTGGATTGGATCCATAGTGTTCCAATTGTTGTTGATGATCATATCGTGTTTTTAAATGTTGACGTTCTGCATGAGATCATTTTATAAAAGAGTTTTTCATGCACAGTAATTGCATTGATAGTATATAGAATCTTATTTCTAATTTCTAAATATTAATTATTCTATTTTTTCTGAGAAAATCCATTTTATAACCATTTTTTTAATATTTTTATTATTTAAAAATTTTACATTAATATTAAATTAAGTAAATACCAAATTAAATTTTAACAAATAATTAAAATTTAATACTAAATTATAAATAAGATATTTATTGTTTGTATATACATGTAGAGCACATTCAATTAACTAAAAACTATTTTAGTTGGTCTGAATAAAGAATTGATGGGTGACGTTGAGAATCTACCTCAGATGGACGATGATTAAGAACCGACAGGTGTGATGAAATGTTAAACTGAGAAATTAAATTTGTGCTGTTCTCTCAGTTTCCCATCATTTATTATTTTTTATTTATATAATTTCCATTATATCCTTAATTATCATTAATGAACTGATCAAGACATTGCTGATGTATTTTAATTTGAAAAATATTTTTCTAATCCTAAATTTTAATAATATTATTTATTTTACAAAAAATCTATGGAAATGAAATATCTCCTGTTAAAAAATAATATTTAGGTGGACGCTTGATATATATTTGGCAATGAACTGATAATAGATTTGATTGAGAGAGAATGAGTTTAGAGATTATCTATGAGTTGTGGTTATAAAATTAGAGGTATGAAATACATATTTTGATTCTAATTCTCATCTACCAAACATTAAAAATATGAATGAAACAAATTTTATTCTCATTTCAACCTCCTAAATCTGTCTACCAAGGACCCTCTTACATTTTTATGATAACCAAAAAAAAAAAAATAGTTGTTTCGTAACGTATACATGTACTACTATTATTAGTTGAGTGTCTCCTTGGGGCGGTGCGATGGTTAAGGCATAGGAGCTTACCACATGAGGTTTAGAGGTCGAATCTCGGCACGCCCGAGCATATACCCCCCATGTCTTGACCATTTGCACTTATGACTAGTAGTCACCAGTGGTTTACCTCCTCCGTGTTGGCTCTTGGACGGGTCGGCGAGGCACTGGGGGCGAGTGATTTGCCTCTTGCCACTATTATTAGTTGAGTGATTCAATTGTTTGTTTTTTTGGAATAAATATAAATTTATGAAATTAAATGTCAAGAAATCTATTGCTAAATGTAAAATTATTGAGCTAAACTATAACGTATTATTTAGCTCTTTGAAATCTCCCATTGTTGACGAGTGCAGATTCTCTGACTCATTTTTGTGTGATCTCTTTCTGGTCCACATCACGAGGACCGTTGGATCAAATCAAGAGGGATCAATACATGGATCCATGATGTGATCCAATGGTCCTTGTGATATGGACCAGGAAGGGACCATAAAAAAATGGACCAGATGATCCCAACTGATTGTTGACATAGATGTTATAAAAGGAGCTCCCTCATTTTAGGGAAGAAGCTTTTTTTTTTTAATTTTAATTATATTTAATTAAAATAAAATTTTAAATTTAAATTAAAAAATCATTAATTTTTTTTGGTTTAGGTCTTTTATTTCAAATATTATAATATTTTTTTTAATTATTAATATTATTTAGTGGTAATTTATGGATTTACATTTTATTTATATATAAGGTAAAATATAATAAAAAAATATTGGACCATAAAGGAGTTAGTTAAAGGGTTTTTTTATATTCAGAAATATATAAGATTTTTTTATACTTTTCGATCGGATTGATGTAACATGGAATGTGCTCCTACAGAGTTCTCATAACTGTAAGGGCATCTCCAATCGAGCCCCATTTACACTAAAATGGTGTAAATGGGGCACTAAAACATTCCAACCAATATCCTATATTTTACAAAAAATGGTGCAAATGAACAGTGTAGCACCAAGATGGTGCTGCACTGTTCACTTGCACCAATGGTGCAAGTGTTTATTTTAATATTTTAATATGTTTTCTATTTTTTTATTTCTAAAATTACTTTCTTTAATAACATATATTATAATATTAAATTTATATTTAAAATATTTTAAAATATTATAAATTAATATTTTTTTAATTTATTTATTATGTAAATTTCCTTTTAGGTAGGAAATGATGTGTATTGGTTGAAGTTAGAAAAATATTTGGTGCTGACGACACCAAATTGGTGTAGAAAATGTAGTAAAATCGGGTTTGTAGTTAGAGATGGTCTAAGGCATCTCCAACTGTACCCCTTTTATACCATTTTAGTGTAAAAGAGACATTAATTAAATTCGGTAACATTTTATTTTGTACTATTTCAGTACAAGTGTTTTTTTTTTTAAATATGTTTTCTGCTTTTATAGTATATGATAATATTAAATTTATAATTAAAATATTCTTAAATATTATAAATTAAAATTATTTAATTTAATCTTAAATATTATAAATTAATATTGTTATAACTAAAAAATATAATATCATAAAAAATAATTATTATATACTATAAAATTATTAATTTTAATAATAATTATTATTATCGTAATAAAAAAATTTAACAGATTAATATATATATAGAAAATGTACCAAAATATGTATTGATTGGAGTTTAAAAATTATTTAGGACTGAAACGATATTAAATTAGTATAGAAAATATATTAAAATGAATTTTATAGTTAGAGATGGTCTAAATGTCCCGAGAAAATGATGATGAACCTCTACGTCACCATCTTTACTTGTCCAATTTAGATTTACTAATACTTTTATATGGTTTGATCAGTTTAACATTAATTGACTTAGTTAATTATTTTTTTAAATGTAAAATTATTTCACAAAAAGAATTTAAATTGAAGGATTTAATTGTTATATCAATGTAGAATATTAAATATGACGTTGTATTATTAAATATTTACTAAATTATTATTAATTTTTTTACTGTTTCAATTTCAAATATTTAGAATTATTTTTTTCCATATCAGAGACTCGCAGATTAGTAAACGAGTTAAATAAAGTCAAACATTTTAAACTTGTTTGATAAAATATCTGAGTCAAGACAAATGAGTTAAAAATTAATCGAATTGTTGAAATAATTATTCAAATTTGATTAGATTTATTTTTTTAAATTTAAATTAAATTTAAACTTAACTTGAGTTTGATTTAAAATTCAGATTGAATCTAACATCAAAATTTCTCAGAAGGTTTGGTTCATTTATGACCAACTTCCACCCCTCCGGACACGATTTATTTACTCGTTTAATAACGCTTCATCTCTTCGACGTCGTCTGCGAAATTCCGTTTTTTTAATCTCTTCGCTAGGGTTTCCTCATCTCTGAATCTCAACGTTCTCTTCACCATGGCGGAGGTCATGGATGCGCCCTCCGAGGCGCTTGATCGGCACCGGGATAGCCAGCCGGAAAACACTCGTAGCAGATCCATCTCCCCTATTCCCCCGCCGCCTCCTCCGAGGAAGAGCGATTTAGATTCCAGGGAGAGGATAGATGGCCCACAAGATGACCGTGACTGCTCTCCGCCTCTTCTCCCGCCTCCTCCGTCTGGAGCTCCTAAGGACGAAAGGGACCGGGAGTATCGCCGCAGGAGTAGCCCCAGCCCTCCTTCGTACCGTGATCGCAGGCGCTCGCCTCCGCGACGGTCCCCTCCTCGTCGGGGGTCGTTTAAAAGAGCAAGGAGGGATGACGGTGGATATGATCGTCGTCGCGGTAGCCCTAGAGGAGGTTATGGACTGGATGACAGAAGGTGAAGTTGAACTGTGTGATATCACGAGATTCAGTGCAGGCTTTCTTAAGTTTCTTATTTGCTTACAATTCTAGGTATGGATATGATAATGGCGCTGGATATGAACGGGGTGGAGGAAGATACGGAGATGAGAGGCCTCATGGCCGTTATCTAAATCGTTCACCTGGTAATCATGAATTGATACATAATTTAATGGATTTAACACAGGTTTCCTTCTAAGTTCTAAAGATGCATTCTGTTGGACTATCCACTTTGCGCTATTCTTTCTTTCTGGGCCTGAATGAGATAAAGTTTCAGCGATTTTATTTGTGTATGTTCTATCAGCTATCAGCATATAAAAAGTATGAGATGGAATGAACCTTCTCGGGGTAGTTGTGTTATGACTTAGATTCATTATGACACAAAATTGTCACACTTCATATGGTTCTTACATATAAAGGTCGATATGATGAAGCATTGACAAACGTTCAAAAATTTATGCTATATATGATTTGCATAGTATTGTGTGGTAGCATAAAGAAAGAAGGTTTCATCATTGTTTGGTAGATAGGTTTGGCATTGAAAAAAAATATCATGGTCAACTTACAACTTTGAAATTATCACATTTTTTGAGATTGGAAATTGAAGAAAGTGTATATACCTAAACTTCATGTGTGCGCATTATGTTCTGTAAACTCATTGGATAAATGGACTTGTGATTGACTTTATGTTGAAATCAAAGATGAAGTGTAAAATTCTTGTTCAATATTTGACATATTGTATTAATGTCAGTGATTGTGCATGTATCAATGTTTCACACACATACTATCTATGCTAAATAAATTTCTTCTTTACTAATTCACTTTATCTTGTTGCATCAAAAATGTTGAATTACTATGCCAAGATGCTATGCTAATAATGCTGGTAATCTCGTTAGTGCTGTTAAATGACTTTTTATCGGCTTAATTTCTGACTTTTCTGCTTTCTTGTGTATGCTTTTCAGATTGGCCTGATTCAGGACTTGGTGGCTATGTTGATGGCCCTGAGGTTACTCAGAGGTTTGCTGTTTTTGTTATTTTACAGTGCTTTCTAAATACCTGTATAACTGGTTTGAAGTTAATATAGGAATGCAGTCATGTGTTTCTTAGAAATACTGCGCTTATTCTCTCAAGTTGATAGATTTAATTAGTGATTTTCTATCAGGAAGTTAAAACCTGAGACACTAGTGATTAGTACTTTTAGATGACTAAATGGTTTTGCCTACATCTTATGTCAATATTCATATGCTGGGACATGCGTCTTGTGTCCTATTCTTCTCAGTTTGTTCACTTGATCTTGTCTTCTTTAATGTTTGTTGACATAAATGTACAACAAACTTTGTAAATTCACCACCACCTTAATGTTTCTTATGGATATAGTTTTTCTCTTTCTTTTAGTCCATCTAGGCTATATGAGAGTTGGTATAATGAGTTATTCTATGAGCACCCACATGATTTTATTCTTTGGATATTATAAACGACTAGTATAATAACCGACTGCCTTCCTAGTCCCACTATTTTGGTTGGTTACGGATCTTATTACTTCATTGAACTCTCTGCAGATAAAATGGGTTGAAATCTTCTAAGCTGGCTCTTTGGTGCTTTCTACTGTTTTTTTTCTTACTCGATACCCTATCTTCCTGTGACCAAGGCTCTCAAAATTGTTATTTAGATGCTTTGGAGGTGATGCAAATAGTGGGATTCATCATGTGGGGAAAGTTATAAAATTTGCTAAGTGAGAATAATAGTATACATATGAATTGATTCAGGAATGAAGTTGGGCTAGGAAAAAGAAACTATCTTATGAAAGAAGGAAAGAATGCAGAACATATATTAGCACTTGTTTAAGTTATGATAAATAAAGACAAAGAAAATGCCTTTTATATATACATTTGGCACTATACCAAGGTGTTTATGTGCTCTATTATTATTATTATTATTATTTTTTGTTTCATATTTTTCTTCCTTCCACTTCATTATGTATTCTCATTGTCAAGATATCTTTGATTTTTTTTTTTTTTTTCTGAAGACAACTGAATCTGTTTCTTGCTTTCCTATTTGCATTGGTTATTCTTACAGGGGCGGTCTGATGTCATACAAACATTTTATTCAGGAACTTGAAGATGATATTTCACCTACCGAAGCTGAGCGCAGGTACATATCAAAAGGAAAATAATTAGCACTATTAAAAGTGAGATTTTGTGAAGCATTATCAGTGATGGCAATAATTGCTGAATCTCTAGAGTTTTTTCGGTTCAATGTTGGATTGATTTTCATTTTTCATGTTCTGTAGTTGTTAAGCTAGTGTGATGACTTTAGCATATTCGGATCATGCAGGTATGAAGAATACAGATCTGAATACATCTCCACTCAGAAAAGAGCTTATTTTGAATCTCACAAGGAAGAACAATGGTACAAAATGCTTATTATATAAATAATATTTTAAGAGCTCATCTTTCCTTTATGAACGAATGTTTTTGCGTATTTGTGTAGGCTGAAAGACAAATATCATCCGACTAACTTGGTTGCTGTGATTGAGAAGTAAGATTTGGTTTATGATTGGATTCTCTTTCAAGGTTGTGTCGAGAGAAGAATTCCCTTCCTTTTTTCGTATGTTTCTGCAGTGTAACTCGGTGTTTGAAACCTTGTCACATTGGTCATGATTTTTGTGTATATATTTTTTTTATCATGGCATCTTTGGTTTATTATTACAACCTGTATGCTGTTATAGGAGGAAGGAACGAGCTAGATTTATAGCAAAGGAGTTCTTGCTTGATTTGCAGAGTGGGACACTTAACCTGTAAGAGTTTTTTTCCCCTTCTTTCTCTCTCTTTCCCTCCAGTTCTCTTGTGTTTTTGTTTTCCTGAAAGATTCTTATTCCATCAACATTTTCCGATGTTTAGTGGCCCTGGCCTAACAGCTCCTCCATCAAGCAAATCTGGGTATAGCAGCGAGCCAAACTCTGAAGATGAGTCGGACCCTAGTGGCAAAAGGAGAAGATACAATAGAGGAACGGCAAGAGAAAATGATCTCGTTTCTGATGCCCCCAAGGCTCACAAAGTGACCTCTGAGCCTCGGCGAATTCAAGTTGACATTGAACAAGCACAAGCCTTGGTTCGGAAACTTGACCTGGAGAAGAGTATCCAAGATAATATCCTCTCCAGTAGCGGCCATGATATGCTGGATGCAGAGAAATCTCATGGAGGATCTATGGGTCCAATCATTATTATACGCGGCCTCACAACTGTCAAAGGCCTTGAGGGTGTTGAACTTCTTGATACGTTGCTGACATATTTATGGCGTGTCCATGGTCTGGATTACTATGGCATGTCTGAGACATCAGAACCAAATGGTCTTCGACATGTCAGAGCTGATCCTAAGACTGCTGATGGAAACGATGCTGGAGGCTCCGGCTGGGAGACGAAGCTGGATTCATTGTGGCAAGCACGATTGCAAGGCCAGGATCCCTTGGAAATGCTGACTGCCAAAGAGAAAATTGATGCAGTGGCTACTGAAGCCTTAGATCCTTTGGTGAGAAAGATAAGAGATGAAAAATATGGTTGGAAATATGGATGTGGAGCTAAAGGTTGCACTAAGCTTTTCCATGCTCCTGAATTTGTTCATAAGCATCTCCGATTGAAACACCCTGACCTTGTTATTGATTTAACCTCAAAAGTTAGAGAGGAGCTTTATTTCCAAAATTATATGAAGTAAGCACATAGATTATTACTGTGCCTGAAAATTATTGTTTTTTTTTTTGTGTGTAACCTTTAATTACTATTTTTATCTCAATACAGTGATCCAAATGCACCTGGAGGTACTCCTATAATGCAGCAGTTGCAACCGGTATTTCTTCTTTGTCGTAAGCTGAACCAAGGGAACCTTTTTATCTATTTTTTTGGGTTCCCTTTTACCTTTGCTAGTGTTATGATCCCATATTAGATATTTAGTATTGGTATTGTGTTACAGAGACCAACACACATGCAGTATATGCACATGTATTGGGTTTTCTTCTGGTGTTAGGATTTGGTGTTAGGATTCACACTGCACCCTCATAAATCAGAAAAATAGGGTCGAATAATTTACTCCTGAGTCAAAACAAAATCTATATATACATGTATAAATTTTTTTTTAAAGAAGAAATTCACCATAGAACTCAATGACTGAAGATATTCACACTGAGATTATCTAAATTATGACTTGTGCTTTTATTGCATTGACTTTCTCTTGTTTTATGCAGAAGGTGAAAATGCAAAGGCGTAGACCTCTGTTAGATAATCGCCTGAGCGATGAACGTAGCAACCGCCGAGATTTTGACAGGCAGGATAGAGATGCTGACAGGCATGTTAGGTTGGACAACTCATCTCGTGATACCAATGGCGGCTCGGATGGCAGCCATCCTGACAAACCTTCATATGAAGCTTATGCGGGACAAGGTGTACATGGAGCTCTTCCTTCAGATGTTCCTGCACCGCCCATCTTAGTTCCTGTTCCTGGTGCTGGGTTAGTCAGCAATCCCCCTTGTTCGGTCCAAACTATACTACATTCAAGCTTTGTCCAACTTTCTATCTTTCTACAGGCCACTAGGTCCCTTTGTCCCTGCCCCACCAGAGGTGGCAATGCGCATGATGAGGGAGGGTGGCGGGCCGTCATCATTTGAACCTAATGGCGGCCCTCGTGGTAGGAAAGAAAGACTTGCTCCATCTCCAATTCTTCCTCTGCCCCCAGTGTTCCGACCAGATCCACGTCGCCTAAGAAGGTTTGCTGCTCTACCCTTCATTTTTCCTACACCAATGTAAAATTTAGCTCCTAGCTTTTGAGTTTTAGTTATCTTGTTCGTGGAATGAATTTTTGTGCACTTCATCATCACCTTGCTTGCAGCTACCGAGATCTCGATGCTCCGGAGGATGAAGTGACTGTTATGGATTACAGGAGTTTGTAGGAAAACTGCAACTTAGGAAACATCCTACGGCCACCTCTTATGGATGATGAGATTGTTGCTAGTCGACTAGTTGCTTTCAGAAGAGTGCATTGCTCGTTGATACGCTCTGAGTTTGAACCATCGATCATATTTTGCATATTGCCTCCTTCCTTTTGTTTACCTTTATCGACGATAATTGCAAGTGAGAATTTTGATGTCCTTCTATCACTTGTGTCTCTTCCAAGTGTAATTGAGAGAAATGGAATCCAAACAACATTTAATTGATAGATTGATCAATTGGTCCAATAGGATGTTAAAGAGGGAATTGATTTGGACAACCTAATTCATCAATTTTACTGAAACTTTATGTAATTATATTAATTTCGATTAAAACAGTTTCCATGCAATTCTTTTTGAGTTTATAATTGTTTGATCAATGGCGTATTAATCTCACTACAATTTTTTAAAATAATTTTATATATTTTGAAATTTAATCAAATATTGTAAAAAGTTATGATAATTGAGCATAATCTTTGTCGAGCCGTTTTCCCCTGCGTTTACTCTCTACCGTACGATGTAGATCCTACCCGTCTTTTCATCGACCAATACAAACCCACCCAATTCCTTGTCCCAGACCACCACCGGCGGCTATCGTGATGCACCCGATACACATTCAATTCCGATGCCCAAAGCCCTCGGCGATCTCCCTCTCCCGCGCCACACTCTACTCCGTCTCCGTCCGTGCTGCCAGCTCCGTCTCCGCCAGGCCGAGGAGGAAAGCCTCAGCCGCCAAGAGCGGCGACGCGGTCGAGGAGGCATCGCTGCTCGTCCGCCAGATCCTACGGAAGTCCGGAGAACGGAACGAACCCGTGGTGGTCACGCTCAGCAAGTTCGTGAGGATCGTCCGCACCGAGCACTGCTTCCTGCTCTTCGAGGAACTTGGGAAGCGCGACCTCTGGCTCCAGTGTTTAGAGGTGATTCTCCCTTTTGGATTTGGGGTTTGGGTGGATTTTCAAATCCTGATTACTCCGATCCATTCAGCGTCAGTTTTTTTTTTTTTTTTTTTTATATAAAGCTAATTCACGGTTGATTTGCTAGGTAATATTCTAATCTATAGATTTTACTATAGAATAGTATATTTTAATCTTTTGGGAAGTTTATGTCTACAGATTCTGTGTTTCCCTCTATCACGTGTTGTCAATTATACTGCTGTTTGTCTGGTGAAATATTTTTCGAAACTGCATCATGGATCTTTTTTTTTTATAAAGTTTTTGTTGGTTATAGATTTTGTGGTGCAATATTGCTATTGCATTCCATAGGCAAAGTATACTTAGATGACTGAGATTTGGCAATGCTTCACCAATTGGTAGATGGGGAAGTAACTGCCACTTTTTGGGGGAGAAGAAACATCCACTGCCTGTTTACAAAAGCCACAAGCAGAGGAAAACAGCTTTAAGATGTTTATTATTCCCTAATATAAAATAAAAGCATAATAATAATGGTTATTAACATAATTGGAAAATGCATACATGATTGTATTATGGCGAATGGACAAAATATCTAAAGTGGATCAGAAATTATTGGGAGGCAAATTTGAAAATTATCAAACCAGTTTAGGTTGGTGAATTAGAGCAATTAAGATAATCATCTTTTATTAACAAGAGCAATGATATGCACAGAGAAAAATCTCAGAGAAAAGCTCAGAGATAGACACATAAATTAGGACAAGTTTTCTTTCTCCTTTTTTTTGGGGGTTGAGTACAAATTGTTTCTTGTGAGTGCCTTTCAATTCCACTATCAGTAGTAATTTACTTTTTATTGTTTGACACTACTTACAATTCATTGAAGAAGCACTATAAAATAGTCAATTTTTTCTACTAGTTCAAGAAATTTCACATTATAGGATAGGACAACACTATGCAATTTATGAAGCATTGAAACTTAGTGAATTATGTTATTTTCTTGATGAAATTATAGAATTTGGAGAAGAATATAATATCATAATAGTTACCAAAACAATTGGCTTGAGTACATTGGCTTACAAGTATATTTATTTACCAATGTGCTACAATGATCATTTTGGGGGGTCACTGTAGGAGCAATGTAGGAGTCAGTTAGCATTTCCGCCAATATCTATAAAGGTTACATGTTCATTTTGATAACCTGCAATGCCATGTCATTTGCTAGAAGTGTTCATGCTGTGAAAAAAGTCTGTGGCATGTTTTCTCTTCATCTTGAATTCCTTGAGTTTCTAGCAATAATTTTTTTGATTGGAACCACTAATTTTTTTTTCAACATACAATTTCCTATGAATTATGCTTTACTTTCTATGGTTCACTAATTGCCAATACATTCATAATAGTACCATTATAACCATAAGCTTTAGTATGTGCTTCCTTTCTTTCTCTTTTCTACTGGTGCATTTTTGTTAGTTAATATTGAAGACATTCATAATAGTACCATTAGAACCATAAGCTTTAGTATGTGCTTCCTTTCTTTCTCTTTGCTACTGGTGTGTTTTTGTTGAGTTAATATTGAAGGGTCAACATCTTTATATGCTCAACATTGTGTTTCCTATAATTAGGTCTTCAGATGGATGCAGAAGCAACGATGGTATATTGCCGATAATGGTATCTACTCAAAATTAATATCTGTGATGGGCAAAAAAGGCCAGACAAGGATGGCCATGTGGCTTTTCTCAGAGATGCGAAATAGTGGATGCAGGCCAGACACTTCTGTGTACAATGCATTGATCACGGCCCATCTTCATTCACGAGATAAATCCAAGGCCTTAGCAAAAGCCATAGGATACTTTGAGAAAATGAAAGGAATTGAGCGGTGCCAACCGAATATTGTTACTTACAACATCCTTTTACGAGCATTTGCTCTGGCTGGGGATGTGAAGCAAGTTGAGACATTGTTCAAAGATCTTGAGAAAAGCATCGTCTTTCCTGATATCTACACATACAATGGTGTCATGGATGCATACGGAAAGAACGGAATGCTCAAACAAATGGAAGCTGTACTTTTGCTCATGAAAAGCAATCAGTGCAAGCCAGATTCGATTACATTCAATCTCCTTATTGATGCATATGGACGACAACAAGCATTCGAGAAAATGGAGCAAGTATTTAAAAGCTTGTTGCGTTCGAAGGCAAAGCCTACTCTTCCTACATTTAATTCAATGATAATTAACTACGGTAAAGCTCGACTCAAAGATAAAGCAGAAAATGTTTTGAAGAAGATGGCTGATTTGGGTTTCAAACCAAGTTATATCACCTATGAGTGCCTCATTACAATGTATGGATATTGCGATTGTGTCTCAAAAGCTAGGGATATTTTTAATGAGATGATAAATACACAAAAAGAGGTGCAGATTTCGACTCTGAACTCTATGCTTGAAGCATATTGCCAAAATGGTTTGCCCAGTGAAGCAGATCAGCTATTGGATTATGCAATTGAAAGGGAATTGGTTCCAAATGCTTCAACTTATAAATTACTTTACAGGGCCTATGCGAAAGCTAACATGAAAGAGCTTATTAATAATTTGCTAAAGCGGATGGATGCTCAGGGTATTGTTCCAAACAAGAAGTTCTTTTTGGAGGCTTTAGAAGCATTTGGTTCTGAAACAATACCTGAAGCTAGTAAAACAAATACTTCAAATGCTCAGCTAGTTAAATCCTAGATGTCTTCAGTCATTAAGAATTATCCTAATTTCTTGTGAGCGTTTATGGCCAGCCAAAAGGCAATATTGTTAGGAATTCAGTTTATAAAACTATATCATTCTGCTTCAATGGTGATGGTTGTTTCTGTGAGAATCCGATCATCAAAATCTTTTAAAAATATGCTGCAGAAGCAAGTTTAACTGATAGTTGCAGTGACAAGCCAGACATGCCTGCCATGATTCAGCCTAATGCCTCTACCATTAAATAAGGCATACACACAATATTGCTGCATATTTCCTCACTCTATTAAAAGACCTCAGATGCATTTGCATAGAGAAATGCATACAAATATATATAGTTGAGGAGCTTACTACAAATAAGCTGCAGTTTTTCAGACCAATTCCATGCCTAAACATGATTTTCAGGTGAACCTATCTATTTCTAGACCAGATATCTATTTCAGACACGTATTTAGTATACCTTCTGAAAACATTGATCAACATACAATAATATCCAGGAGCGGTTTACTACACCTTAAAAATCCCCATCAAACCAAGTTTATGGCAGAAAATAGAGTTGTTTTACAAAATACTAAATAAAAAGTTTGTTTATTTTTTTTTTTTTTTCAATCTTATACTCCAGCAGATGGAACTCTTTGATAGTTTTGATTCTGTGGTTGATTTTCTTTATCAATTTCACAATCCTCCTCATCATAGCAGCAATGATAGCTTATCAAAATAAGAAGCATCATTACCTGCACATTCAAAAACAGGTAGGATTTTGTTTCTACCACATAATAGATTATAAAAATGGATCAGGGTCGATTCCTGCCAAAGCCAACAGAAATATCTTTCCACTCTCCAGACAACAACCTGTAGCAAATAAGGAGTTTGGTCAAGCTTTAGCGATCACATCACCTTAATCTCTTTGTGATCACATTAATCTCTTTTGTTCAAGCCGATTGCGTTTGGCTGCAGCGTGTTGTCAATTTCCCGCTTCCTTGTTCTGCCATAAGAAGATTTTATGTTGTTTAGAAGAAAATATATTCAAGTTAGGACAGCACACGACTTGATCGAAGAGATGAGATGAAAACTTTCTCGAAGTTCATATGAGTTCTTAATTAGTCTACAACAAGATGCAAGTCCATCTGAATTTAAGTTTCTTGGTTGGCTTTCAATTCGTAAAAGTCCCTCTCAGTTGACGCAAATGATATGAGAACACTCATGCGTGACACAAGATGCAAGCATGCATGAATCATGATGGTAAGATTGTAATGAGTTTTGAATGTTTACGTTGTCTGTGAAAGCTGCCCCCAATTCAATTCATCAGTTGGTGGGAATGTGGATGCCTGTCGAAGTAGCTGCTGCTCGCGATACCCGCATCGTCATTAACAAAAAGCCCCTACAGCGCGAAGTGATCCGAGGAATCCAAACTCCAACTCCTGACGAATGACCCATGGAATGTTCATCATGGTCAAGCCCAATTGGACTGATCAACTGTCGAGTTACATCTCTATGAGATTGCAACTCATAGTCTGTTATTGGTGATGTAATAAAATTGCATGCTAACATTTAAAAAGAATTACAATTGCATGCAATGATTTAGTGTCTCCAAAATTGTTTCAATAACAAAATTCAAAGATAAACATTTTGTTAATTTTTTTCTTTTTCAATTTTTTTTCTTTTTTGAAACCGTGAAGGAGGTTGGAACCTTACAATTATAACTATTTCTTTCATGCAAAACAATCGAGAATAATATAGTCGATGGAAGTGATATCAATTGCTATAATCTATCTATCATAATGCACCAAGAACATAAGACGACATAAATCAACAATAGGTATAAACGTGGTACATTAACAATTTTTAATGCCCATTCCCTGCAGGCGAAGAACCAACTGAAGGATTCTCAAATATCGCCCATTAGGCTACAACCTTTTTCAAAAAGAACAGACACCAACGTATTTTCTCTTTTAAAATATTAAAAGCAACAAGGACCAGTTTATACAAATAACAATAGAAAACAATCAAATTGTTTCACAACATTAAATTTGCACCTGTATCATGATTCATTCATTGATGTTAATATGCCCCCGGGGCTAGTAAGGCCGCTCAATTATCTCCCAGACATTCACGGTTCGATTCCCAGCTACGACGAATTTGCACAGATTTTTCCTCCAAATGGGACTCGCAACTAAGGGAAACTGAGCTTCTGGATTGTCCACCATAAGTACTTCCTGATTTACCCTAATAGCCGATGGAAAACTTCCGTAGAGCCAAAATGGTCACCTCAAACTCAACATTACCCGCCTGAGGACGCAAATTGAAGTACCCAAGCTTCAATATATTAATTGAGAGCACCTCTACTCTAGTTTTGCAAGGTGGAAACGTCAGCCAAAACCATATGATCAAAACATGCTTTAATATATGAAAGGACTCAAGACTTGTTCTTGTATACACAAAGCTATTCAAATTAAAACATCAGTTTTCAATTATTAGAGAGATAAATATTCTTCTAATCCATTTAAATCACAAGCATGAATCTTGGTCATGCAAAGCAACTAGCTAGAGATAGAATCACAATTTTCAACAAATTCTGGTTTTGTGTCATCTAACTAGTGAACGAGTGTCAACCTATGTGTTTAAACATATAGAAGTGTAACTGCTTTTAAAAAATTAAGTAATACAAACACAGCTCGGAATCAAGAGGCTCCAATGAGTTGTTAAATGTAACACTAGAAGAGTCGATCAGTGAGTCTACCAAGTTGCTGCAAACAGAAGCTTCAAACTTGTATTAGTACATGTCCGATTTGCATATTGACTGTAAACTCAAAAGAAAGTAAAACAATTAAGAGGAAGTTAAACTCAGCAGTAAAAACGGGTAAAATTCAATCCACATTGAAAACCAAGAATCAGAAGATTTACAAAAACTGACCACTTGAAATATATCTAAATTTATGCATCTAATTCATTTTGCAGAAGTTTCTGCATGCACGATAGTAACAATTCACAGCATGAAGTTACGACCACATGTAGGATTTCAGCAGATATTTGAATCTACTGTCATCTAACAGAAAACTCAAAACCATCAAAACAAATACCACTTGTCTCTAATGTGTTCTGCTGCACATCATCGACAATGTTCATATTTTGTGATTTGGCCCAAGGAGCACCATGTAAAATATTTTCCATTTCTGCAATGAATCTGTCGAGTCCATGTTCAAGAATCTCAAGGGCATCTTTGGAGGGAGTACTTTTTACTGCAACAGAAACTGCCTTGTGACATATGTGACTATATCTCAACGTCAATGAATCTTGGGTACTGGAGTCCTCTACTGATGGTGGTCCACTATTCACTATGCCATCTTTGGCATACTTGGTCCATCTCCTCAAAATATACTGAGGAGGTAGGTAGAGGATGTTATTATTATTAAGAACCTTCAATGCATGCATACACAAGACACCCATTGATTCAAACTTCTTGCAGCTACATTTAATTGTAAGATTGGACGGATTAAACTCAACAATCCCAGTGCACTTTTGAGGAACTGAGACTCTGAAAGTATACATTGTCCTATTCATCGCGATAGGTTCACATAGGCAAGCAAGTTGGCTCTTATACTCGTATTCAAAATCCACATATATTCTCCTCGTATATGATTCTGCAGCTTCAGCTAGAACAGGTATATCAACCAATAAGGCGGGTTTAGTTTGCCTAGATTCATAATCTTCAATAAATTCCTTCTCACGTAGTTGAGTTAAGGCCTTGAAGCATTGTGCAATAAATTTTGGAAGAGGCAATTTCCTGTAGAAATGAATCTTAAATAGATTATCCATGCTTTCAACCCATTGTTTTGTCATCATGGTAGCACAAAATGAACTGTTAAGGTAAGGAAGGGCCCATTTCTCTCTGCTCACGTACAAATCCTTCAACCATACACTACTTCCAAGACCATGTTTAGAAAGCAAGTTGTCCCATAGCTTACCGAAAACTTCTTCAGATCTACCTCCAAATATGCAATCTTCAAAATCTTTGTGAAAGTTGAGTTCATGATTGGACACAGAATGGTTTTTTGGAACAATTTTTAATATATGCCATAAACAAAACCGATGGGATGCATCAGGGAAAGACATAGTAACTGCTTGGGACAATTCAGCACATTGATCTGTGAAAATTGTTTTTGGTTTTCTACCGGACATAGCAGCCACAAAAGTATTAAATAGCCAAATGAAGGATCCGGCAGACTCATTCAGAAGTAATGCATTCCCAAATATAACAATTTGCTTATGATGATTCACACCAACAAATGCTGCAAAAGGTATGTCAAAACTGCACGTCCGATAGGTTGTGTCAAACAAGACTGCATCCCCAAAGTAGGCAAAATCATTTTTAGACCGTCCATCTACCCAGAAGAAATTGGTCAAGCGTTCCTTTTCATCAATTTGTACTGCATAGAAAAATGATGGATCATCAGACTGTTTATTTTTCAAAAAATCTAGAAGGAACTGTGCATCTCCTTTCTCAAGATCCCTAAGCCTTGTAGTGCTCAAACATGACTGATTCTTCATATCTAATTCATTATATTCTGTGCCATGTAACTCCTTTGAATGATTATCATGCATCTGAGATGGTTTAACCCCATAGTAGTAATCTGCTTCAGTAAAATTTGCCAGTTCAACAGGTAATTTCTTTCTATGAGAACGCAACATGTGTATCTTATTTGGGCTTGAAAGTGGATGATTATGCTCTTCAACAAACTTATT
>JBAMIE010000063.1:4402193-4413139 GCA_037177295.1 Kaempferia parviflora
AATTTATATTTATAAAAAATTTAATTTTTCTATAAAAATAAAAAAAACAGAGATATAACGTACATGACACAGTAAATTATTTTATACATAGAAGATGGTGTTACCCTACCCACCCACCACGTGTGTCTTCGTGCACGCGCGAGGGGAGCAGGCCATATAGCAACTAACAATAACACTGCCATGTGAACACTTCCCTGGCACTGAGACACGTGCCACACGTGTCCTAGGGTGGGGAAGGTATCATTATGATATATAAGTACCTTATGTCACATTCCGTGTTTTAAAAATTCGTACAAACCTAAAAAAAAATATTTTAATTTAATTCTTTTTAACTTAATATTATAACCCAACCAACCCAACCATTAAATTTTAAAAATAAAATGAACTTAGTCACCTTAATGACCTTAATAGCCCCTAATATTTTAGTTGAGTACCCATACAGGGTGCCCAAATTGGATGCCCAGGAAAATAATTAGAGTTGCAGCTATGCATACTGAGGTGATGTGTTGTTTCTTCAAGATAAGATACTCTTCTTCAAAGCCATTTGGAAACATAACGTTTCATGTGTATCCAATTTGCAGAACCGATTTCAAAATTCCAGAGGGTTAAAAAGACATTGGCAATTGGCTAAAGGACGTATTTAAACTACGAAATTATTAAAAGAAGCACTTAATTTTCAAATATTCTAAAAGAGGCATTTGTTCCCGGTGCAGCATTTAAAGAACAGTACCACCAAAAAAACATCACTATGAATATGATGTTGATTTCAACATGATGCAGGTCTCTGCAATACAGCACCAAAGTCGGTTGGCGGAAAGGTTAAAATGAGAAACAAAGCCCTTTTGAAAATCAGAAATTTAACTACTGCATCCGGTATAATCATTAAAATCAACAGAACACGTCTAAAAAGATTCAATTTTTGCAATCAGAGTAACGAAAATGTTGCATAAATAACCAGTCTCAAAAGGCCTTCTATACTAAGGTTGGAGAAAGAAATTAAAATTCGAATGTAGAAAAAAAACAATTTAAAATTAATCCGAACTAATAACAACCTCCAAATCAGGCAGTGAGCACCACAGCGCCGCCGGCCTCCTTGATCTTCTTCTCCGCGATCTTGGATATGAGCTTGGTTTTCACGACGATGGGGCGGGACAGGGGGAGAGATCCCTTGCCGAGCACTTTGAAGTAGCCATGCTCGGTGACATCGAGCAGCGGAACGGAACCGTCTTTGGATCTGGCTGCCGATTCCTTAACGTCATCAGGGATGAGAGACCAAAGAGTGTCGACGTTGACGATGGGGCAGTGGAACTTGTTGCGGAGGCGGTGGAAGTAGCGCATGCCGACCTTGCCGAAGTAGCCCGGGTGATACTTGTCGAAGAGGATGCGGTGGTGATGCATGCCTCCGGCGTTCCCGCGGCCTCCCGGGTGCTTCCGGTGCTTCCCAATGCGGCCGTGGCCGGCGCTCACATGGCCTCGCTTCTTCCGGTTCTTCTTCAAGCGGGTCGTCATGGCCGTCTGCTGCTAGGGTTTCGAAAAGAAGGAGAGGGATTTATAGCATGCGATGATGAGAAGAGACCTGATGTTGAGAAGCCTTTTAAGTAGTTTTCATGGCCCGGTTAAAGCCCAAGCTTTTATCTTAAACTGGGCCATATAACATCACTCCGCCGTTCCCATCCTCTTCGACCTCCTCATCGGCCACTTCGCCGTCGTCCGCTCCTCCCTCAACGTCTCCGAGAGACTACCTTTCCCGATCGCCGCATGGTGATAGCCTTCCCCTTCTCAAGCCTCCTCTTCTCCAGACTAATTTCTCCCCAATCTAAACTCTGTCCCCTCGCCTCGTATTCGTCCGTAGCCACCGCAGCACCACTAGTCTAGCCCTTGGATTTCTCCCACTGGGAGACCCGCAGCATGGCGCTCCCCTTTCCCGGCATTCTCACATTCGTGATCGGAAACAGTTTCAGGTCGAATGCCGAGTTTTCTCTTCAAGACATGGGTTGAATTTTCTGGTACTCCTTTCGTCTCACGGGAGAGCTTAAGCCCCGGCATGGCTTGCTTGCGGAGAGATGAACCGTTAGTTAATCTTACAAACAAATGGTATTTTCTGAAAGTCCAATTGCAATATATCAGATAGCTAGCAAACTTGTTCTCTCTCCAATAATGGAAATACTGTTACTATGTTTGCAAATGTCTCCCAGGTAGCCTCATGTTGTAGATCATCATTCGTTTTGTGATTGTAAAATGAAACAGGTCAATGGTTAGGAGAAGAGTCAGAGCAGTGAACATAGATGAGACAGCAAAGTAATGGACTTATATTGTAATGTTATCCTTGCTGAATACCCTTACATAAGCCCCTCGAGTGAAATGATTTAGATGATGGAGACATGGCGAGACGTTGTAAAGCTAACATTTACTACTTTCCTCTGCTAAAGTAGAATTGACGCATGCATATGACCATGTGAGATCATTGGTGCTATTGTAGAAGGAGAGTAGGAGTATTAAACGTACATGAGACAGCAAACTAGTCGACTTTTATTGTATGTTATCCCTGATTTTTTTTCCCCACAAGTCGTAGAATGCAGAGATTTTTTGTGAAATGGTTTAGAAATGTTTGAGATATAGTGAGACTTCAAAAGATAGCATTTACTACTATCCTCTGCTTAACTAGAATTGAGCATGTAGATGCCTATGAGTTTTTTGGTGCCATGATTAAAGAATACTAAGAGTATTGAACATAGATGAGACAGCAAACTAGTCAATATATATTGTATGCTATCCTGTGTGATTATTTTTACATAAGTCATAAAGGAGGGAAGTTTTCTCAAGTAATATGGTGAGACTTTGTAAAGCTAACGTTTAGTACTATTCTCTACTAAACTAGAATTGATTTATGCAGATTACCATATGAGATCTTTGGTGCTATTTTTTAGATAATCTTCATGTATTTCTCTTTCATTTGGAAGTCTAGATTCTGCATGTTGATTAAAGATTATGTTTGGTAGTTTCATTTTCACTTAACACAACCAATGCCAATTCCAAACCGGATGGAAAAGGATGATGGCTGCATTGGGTCTAGGCATCAAAGTTCAATTTGTCTAGTAATTTCATTTTCATTCACAAGTAGAAACTATCATTCATCTTTACAATACTGATTCACATTATTTATGTATCACTATTTTTCGGTATTGTAAGTCTGAAGTTGATTATAAATTCAAATATATGGAGTTGTGTTTTACACTGTGGATGTTTCATTTGATTAATCTAAATTGTTATCTGCCCCATTTTGCATGTTCCTGGTTTAAATTCTCAATTGATGCCCACTGATCATTTCTGTGCATTTCTTGTCGAAGAATCCTCTCATGGAACTGATGGAACATCTAAGATATCAGATTGTCTTGCCTGTAAGAAAATACTGGTGCTCTATTCTAGAATTCCCTTTATACTGGTAAATACATCAAATAATGGAGGTACTTGTTCCTGCTTACAAGCACTTCTATAGTCAGACCTCTTAGTAATAAAATGGATAGTTGTACTTCTATCAAAATTATGCCAAGATAATATTTCATGTACAACTTTAAATTAAAAAACTAGTAGTACCCCTCCCTAAAGTCCACTCCTTCCCCATACTACGAGTGAGAGGGAAAATGTAAATACTACCATTAAAACAGCCCAAGCGAGACTTACAATATCCATATGAATTTTTTATTGGATAAGCATAATTGAACCGTCCAATTTTCATATTTTTTTTTGCTTTATTTTATGCTCTTCTTTCACGTGTGTTGAAGTGCACATCTTTATCATATGTCTTGTAGAAGACAAATCCATTCCCCGTGTAGTTTAAGACAGCAACAACAATGTAAGTAAAAGCTAGCATTAAAGTTCCATATCAAACTAAATTCATTACTGCAAGCTGATTGCCAGAAATTGCAAAATGGAAACTACTTTAGACTAATTCCCACTTTCACTAGTTTTTCCCTAAATATAAAAACATCTATGACCAATATTAAGATTAATAGTATGATTTTCATTGTTTCAATAAGCTTTCTGTTTAGTGGTTGGATCAGTGATATAAATGTATTTTTGATTTGTTTGTTTTTTCATTTTAGCCAATTGTAAAAAGAAGTTGTTTTTTGGTAGCTTTTCTTACTTTAAATTCTCCTTATATGGTCTTTTTGACTTATACCTCTATGATGACATTAGCGTTATGTTAGTTTTGTGTTTAACCAGTCATCAATTGTCATGAAAGAAACTGTATGATTCTATCTGCTGGATAGAAGTCTTGAACGTGGGATTCTTCAATAGCCAACTGCAGTCTTCTAATACATGCATGGAAAAGCAAGCAGCTAATTGAGTCTATTTTCCTATGAGTTGATTTCTAAATATACCATTTACTTTCAAGATTGTAATAATTCTCTTTTGATATTTGATTCTGCTGCAGATCTATACATTCTCTACCATTTCATTCTTTTTCTCCTGAACTTTGATGTCATACCATGTCAAGTATTTAACAAATGGATGAAAAATTAATAGAGGATTGATTTGAAATAAAATTGAATTAAGACAGTAGAGTTCTTAGAAAATTTAAGATGATGTACTGTTTATGTTGAAAACTTTGAGGTAAATTATATTTTTTTAGTAATCAATCCTTTCCCCTATCAATGGTTTGCATGTTCTTATTTTTGCTGATGGATTCAAAATCTCATCCAAATACTGCATTGGATTCCATGAATGATCCATATCACATTCACCATGGAGAGATTAAGGTGACGTTTGATTGGTTGGTTTAGGAATGAGGAAATGGAATGATAGTTTTGGATTGTGGGTTTGGAAATAAAAATTTGAGAATGATTTCTAAATTTTTGGGAATCACCAAACTCATATATCTTGGTGAGTTTCATTTCCATTTCCATTCCCATTCTTCCTTAAAAATTTAAAACTTTTTTAAAAATATTTTAAATATTTTAATTTTTTTTAAAGTAAAAAAAACAAAAAGAAAAAAAGAAAAAAAAAACAAAAATAGGGAAAAAAATTGGAAAAAAAATATAAAATTAGGAAAAAGAGAAAAAAAATCTAAATAAATAATCAAAGAGAAAAAATGAGAGAGGTAAATAAAAAAAATAATTTTAATTTCAAAAAAAAGTAATCATACCTAATCAGAGCTTATAAACCAAATAGTAGTATTGGAATGACTAAACTCATTCCCATTCCAGTCTACTATCAAACTCATTCCTCATTCCTGCCTCTCGAACCAAACGCCACCTAACCGTCTTAGCAGTTGGGAGAAAAACTTGAATGAGAAATTTTTCTTCTGAACAGTCATTATTAACAGTGGTACTGTGGACACTCTTTTAATTTTAGCAGTGTATTCCAGAGGTGGACGGACATAAATTCCTTTGTAATAATGGACTGCATGAAGCTGCACTTTGTATGCTAACTTAATTCTTGGCACCTGCTTCAGGTCCCCACATTCACCTTGTCTGGAGGGTAGCTACATGTTCTTTTCAAAGAGTAAGACTTTAAATTTGTCTAACTTATCTTTGCTGTTAAATTCCTCGTGGTGATTTGAGAGCATTAATAACTCACCTGCTCAAAAATCAATCCATCCCACTCTCTGTTTGTCCGTGCGCAGGTTACAAAGGAGGAAGACATGGATCATGCTTCAGAGATGAATGCAGTATGCTTGCAGCTGGAGGTGGGTAGAAGCAGTAAAGATATTGATGAAATTTTTGCCAAGTGGTCTCCCTGATCTGACACACTTCACCACTGTCGCTGCCACTGCCGTGCCACATCCTTCACAAACAGAAATGGGCTAGGTAAAGTTCATTGGCTTCTTGGAAAATTTCCTGCAGTTTTAAATCTCTAGCGATGATGATTGATTTGATGTCTGCTCAGTCATGTCCTATTTAGCACTTTGCAATCAACCCACTTACTCTAGCTGTAATGAGATTTTGACAGCCTACGTATGTAGTATGTAGCATTCGTTTCTTTTCAACAAATTAATATTTTAAGTATAATTATCTTGTGACCAATTCTTATTTTGCATGATACTTTGATAATATGCTAAATTAATTACTATATATGAAGAAACCTTTGCAATTGTACCATGTGTCCATATGTTGATTAGATACCAGGCTCGAACAGCATAAGTTTCTCTCCAAACTAGCAATAGATAGGGTAAGATTTGGAGCGAAAGAGGATGACAACCCAGGGGAAATGTGCATGACAGTATCGAGTCATAATTGTCTAGGTGATCATTGTTGCCATGCCCTTCCTTCCATGGGCATTTGTCTCGATGATGGCTTTTCCTGTTATTCTCTTTATGAATGCAAATAGTTTTAGGCCATGGCTGTCCCCAGAGCCTGTGTGCCATGTAACTATCTAACTGCAGTTAATACTAGCATGTTAATGTGTGTTAGTGTTTTTAACTATCTGACAAGTTGTGGCATTAATTCATGCTTTCGTGCAAATGGAATCAGTATTGAATCCAAATTTTATCTGTTTTGGTTTTGTCTGGTTCATTATCTATTCCGTCTTAAGGCTTTAATAAATGGCAGATGGGAGATTGATCTCGAGCCAAATCAGCTAGTTTGGTTTGACTTTAAAAACTCTAGTTAAATTTCTTCTTTACAAGAGGATGTTCAAGTGATCTCGAGTTTTTGCATGGTGAGACAATTAATTTGGTGTAGCATTCCTTCTTTGGAGTCACAAAAAGTAGGTGAGTAGGATTGTACATGAGCTTGAGTGCCCATAGGAAAGATCTCATGAATGTGTGTACCTTCGTAGTTAAATCTAGAATAAAGGTCTCACAACTCTTTCCTTTATCTTAAAGTTAAAACTCAAGTCTCAACTTCTTCAACTTTCCTAATAGAATTTTTTTTGAAATTTATTTTATTTCCGGGGAGTTATAAAACTGCTTTATTGCATGCTGTTCTCAGTTTACTGGATTGATTTGATTTCCAGATAATCTACTTTGGAATTTGATGGGAAGAGATAGTTAGGTAGGACCTTACTGTCATTCCTTTCATTACATCTACAACACCTCAACTACTCCCTTTCTATATATGGTGATCTTCTAAGCCCTCTGAAAGTTCAAACTGTGCAATTGAGAAGAAAAAGATGCCTCTCATGTGAACTCATTGTCTAGTTAAGTATATGGAATATGGATGGGGATTGATTGGGACCCTTCAACGAAACCAATAAGCTGTGTAACATCTAACAATTAATCTGTCAAAACAAGGAAGTGATGGAGAAGAGTTTCTCTCGGTCAACCTATGCTTTGCGTCCATAGAATGTTGGATCTGGATTAATTCAGATTTGACGGTTTGCAGTAAGATTGGTCATCATGAGGCATCACTTGCACCATGGGAAGAAGAAATTAAAACGTTCAAGTAATATACGCCACGAACTGTGAGTCTTATGCTTAAGAGCCCTGTAAAATAAGTCAATTACATGCTAATATAAAAACTTTAAGAGAGTTTTCACATTCCTCAACCATCTTGGAAGGGTTGTATTTTCAAAATGGGAGGAGAAATGGCTTGTATAATTTGATATGAGGATGCATTGTAAATAAGTACGTGCACCTCTAATGCCAGCACAACTAGTTCTCATATTGATTGTCTGACATCTTGGGCATTCAATGTGGATGAGTCTTTGGCACTGACTAGACAAATTATTCATGTCAATGCTATTGCCTTATCAACATCTGATATAGGCTGATAGTTGGTGCCAGACAGTTTCAATTATACTATATGATCGAGCATAGTACAAAATGGGCATTAGGATTCAATCCTGGCTAAGAACCAACCTTATGCAAGCACCAAATGTGCTTAACACATCATGAAATGGTGCCACTAACTTATTTCAAGGATTGATGCATGTGTTGGATGTGGTTTAGACTTTGGAAATTATGGAAAAGTTTCGTATCTACTCTAGCTGTGTAGCTGTATGCCCTAAAGAAGTAAGCTTAAGGGATACATTATTCTTTTCCTTGCATGCTCCTCCAAGTTGCATCCATCCAGTTCTCACGTTGATTTACGTACCTGAACAACTCAACAATTATAAGTAACGAGACTCATTATGGAGTGTATCTTGACATTGGACATTTAATTTATTTGACCTCTTCTCCATAAATGTACGACATCTGATATTTGACTGTTTTATCAGTTTGAAAATTTGCATTCTTTCTGCCCTTTTCAATGAACCCACTCCTACTGTCCTCATTTAATTGCAATGAGCCAACCACCCACAGTGGTATTGCACAAACTTGCAAAAAAAAAAAAAAAAAAAAAAAAAACCCCCTTTGAGGCCTTTTGGGTGTAGGGTGGTACATGCTTCGTGCAGAAACAAGTAGGTCCTTGTCTATTTCTTGTGGTGGTTGTGTTCTTGTGACCATTTAATATTTAGGACGCTTGAGCATATTGCATAAATAGGCAACAGATTTGGTTGGTTTAAGGTATCGATTAATTGCGTTAGGTTTATTCGTATTCTTTAAACTTAGAACGAACAGTTGAGACAGCTTACAATTAGCATTTAGTGTTTAAGTGTCCTACCAATTTTAATTTCACCAAAGTTTGATGAGGTGAGTTAATATCAAGGTTCCATTTTTCACATCCATTTTCAAGGCTGGTGGTCCTCAACTCTCCCCTCTCCAGCTACACACCATTAGCTTTCATTCTTTCTCGGGGGAGAAAGAATATGTAGCTCCATTTGAGTGGTCAATGATCCAAAGATAAATATTAGCAAGAGGCCAATAGTATCACGCAGGAAAGATAAAAGAAAAAATGACTTTGGCAATAGGATCAGATGGATCAAAATTGTCAGGAGGGAAGTAAATGGGTGCCAACGAATTGCTTTGGTCAGATGCAAAATGACGCTAGCAGGTCCGGTCTGATCGACTCTGTTAAAGCCGACTGGTTCACCCTTAAGTTTTTTAAATGCACTCGGTTTCACCACTACTTGCTTTTAAACTTCAACTGTGTATGTCTCGTGCGTGATGAGAAAATCCCACACGTGTGGAGCAGCGTCCTGGTGACCAATAAAGAAGTAACGAGATCAGTTTTAAAAGATCAAACTTTTTATTTCAATGTCTTGTGCCACACTGCTTATTTGATCATTTCCCTGTGCTGAAGGAGAAAGCCATGACCACTGCTTTCCCCTCCATGGAGTGCTGCCAGAGGTCATCAGAGAGCAGTGAGGTTGTTAATTACAACAGCAATGGTTTGCCAAAGATCAGTGGAAGAGGACACTGGAGACCATTCGAGGACCGCAAACTCAAGGAGCTTGTTGAGCTCTATGGCCCTCAAAACTGGAACCTCATTGCAGAGAAACTGGAGGGCAGATCAGGTGCTAGTCTTTACTCAATAACCTCTATCAAAACTTTCACCCTTCTTCAAGAAAGTAGAGTAACTGAACGTTCGTTTTTTGTGAATGAAGGGAAGAGTTGCCGCCTGAGGTGGTTCAACCAGTTGGATCCTAGGATTAACCGGAGACCATTCGGTCATCAGGAGGAACAGAGACTAATGGCTGCTCACAGGGTGCACGGCAACAAGTGGGCAATGATCGCGAAATTCTTCCCTGGAAGAACTGACAACGCAATCAAGAATCATTGGCATGTCA
The DNA here is from genome assembly GCA_037177295.1 of Kaempferia parviflora. Taxonomy (NCBI): domain Eukaryota; kingdom Viridiplantae; phylum Streptophyta; class Magnoliopsida; order Zingiberales; family Zingiberaceae; genus Kaempferia; species Kaempferia parviflora. The sequence continues at coordinate 4,411,806 of JBAMIE010000063.1, forward strand.
TCATGGCCAGGAAGTACAGGGAACAAACAATGTCTGCCTCTCTGAGGAGAAGGCTTATGGTGGAGGAAGTAACCAAAATGGCGTCTCCTTGCTTGCCTTTTCTTGGTGGCTCATCCAGTGCCTTTGATCGCAGTTACGAGAGTTCTACTCAAGCAACTCCACTTGACTTCTTCTCTGGTAAATATATTTTTTTTTCGCCATTACTTTTTTATTCCCTTGCAAAATTTTAAATTTTTTTAGATGCATTTCTATTATTTTATCCTGAGTAGAGGATATAGTACCACACCCACAAAAGCATTACATGTATACATGCATTCTTCTTTTACCTTGAAATTACCCTTATAACTATGATTAGAATTTATCAAAAGAAAAAGAGAAAAAGCTTCTTCTTAGGTTTTAAGTAAGAAATATATATACATCGTGATCAGCTATTTTCTTTAACCTAAATACTATATTCTAAACCCTAAATCCGCGTGGGCCTCCCCCTCACGCACATAGCGGAGGCACGCAAGGGGGCGGCACAACATAAAAGAACCCTATATATATATGTTTTTGATATGTTGCCCGATCCACATGCTCGATGAGTGTGCAAGACGCCTGGAAGTGATCCGGGTGCATTTGAGTGAGTCACGAATGGAGTCACACACGGGGAGTTGGTAGTATATCATGGCTATAAATTTGACATGTCGCATCCCTTACACAAACACCTTAAAATTTTTCATTTTGGAAATTTTTTGTATAATCCAACTCCTAACTCCTTTGGCAAAATCTGATTGGATAATCGAGAGTTTAAATAAAATAAAATAAAATAACCAGATGTTAACTGTTTCTTTTATATAAAATAACCATATAAATACTTTTATTTCATTAATTTCTTTAAGCAATATTGAGCAATATCCAATTTTTCCTCCATGCATTCTCTAATCCCCGTTAAATATTTTTTCTTTGAAATATACATGTTACTAATTTCTCTTAATAATTGCAGTTGATCAACCCAAGGTTCGTTTGTTCAACCAATCAGCTTTCATCAGCATTCCAACTCAACAGTCAAGCCATGTCTCAGCCAATGAGACACCACCATTCGATCCCGATCATGAGATCACGAATCTTGATGCACCGCCAAGCTTCATAGATTTTCTCGGTGTCGGGGCCGGATAAGTTTAGTTCGGATCTTCTGTCCCGCTCCTCTCTCTGTCCCGGTGTCCCACTCACAAAACGTGAGCAAAACAGCGTAAGTTGATCGATCAGTTGATTGATTGACAGAAGTCAATCGATCAGTTGATCGATTGACTTCTTTCAATCGATCAACTGATCGATTGACAGGTCCTGTTTTA
>JBAMIE010000063.1:4430175-4449885 GCA_037177295.1 Kaempferia parviflora
GTAGAGGTTTTTTTCATGTAAAATGTAAATTTTAAGGTAAAAGTTTAATTTAGGGTAATTGATGTGGATGCTCTTAGACTGTTACGGTGCCCGATATCTCGGTTTTTATTTTTTACGAAGCCGTCTTGCGATAAAACGGAACGGGGATTCGTCTGGGGTAGTGGGGTTTGGTGGACGAAGAACTTGGAGTTGGTAGGTGCGTTCGGTGGAGGAAGACGAGCAAAGAATGGTTTTTTCTATTAATACGCACCAACCAATTGCCCTGCTGTGACTCCTCAAGTGCAGCGTTGTGTAATCTTGGAGCAAGCCATCGATGGAGTCTTCTCTCTTTGTCCGCCGTCCTTCATTTTCCTCCCCATCTTTCATTCCGCTCCGGTCTCGCCAGAACTTGGATTCGACGCCAAAGATCTTGCCATACTCCAAGTAAGTTATTGTTTTTATCAAAAAGGGAATTTTTTTAAAAAGAGAATTCGAGTTGGCTTTGATGGTGGAACCACTCGGCAGGGCTTGGAGCAGGAAAGGGCTCCATCTTTCGACCGAACTGAGGGCGATGTTGGAGCCATCTGCTGATCTAATGACGCCTGTCGATGCCTCAGTCAATCCCAGGGTGAGCTCGCTCAAGCCTTCAAAGACCATGGCCATCACCGATCATGCTACTGCCCTTGTTCAGGCTGGTGTGCCCGTCATCAGGTTGGCTGCTGGTGAGCCTGATTTTGACACCCCTGTTGCTATCACAGAGGTGAATCTCTCCGTCTCGTTAGTTATCTAGGCTTAATTTGATAAAGTTATGATATTTCGTATGATTTCATAAGTTGAACTCTTTCTGTTTGAATAACGTTTGTGAAGGCTGGAATCAATGCGATTCGAGAAGGGCATACGAGGTATACTCCAAATGCTGGGACATTGGAACTTAGGAAGGCGATTTTTCATAAGCTCGAAGGTCAGTGAGTTGGAATTCAAATAGATGCGTTTGTTCTGTTTGAATGCTAAATTCTCAATGCTTTCTGTTTACAACGGCAGAGGAGAATGGCGTGTCTTATTCACCTGATCAAATCTTGGTTAGCAATGGGGCCAAACAGTCTATTATGCAAGCAGTGCTTGCAGTTTGTTCACCAGGCGATGAGGTACAACTTATCAATTTTGCCTATTACAGTTCTTTTGTCATTTATTGACTATATTTGGTATATATATGGATTTTCCTTTAATTCTATACTCGTTCCTTTACTTGGATTATACAGGATAATATACTTGAATCAAATTGTACTTGTTATATGATTGTATGTGAGCTATTGTTTGACCTCAAATCATGATCATTTGTTTACATTCATCAAAATATTATTGCACTTACATGTGAATTAACCACTTCCATGTTTTAAAAAAAAAATCTTAACTTGGCACTTTAGCCTTGTAGGTTCCAATTATGGAACATTCATACACAAGTATAGATGTCTTGAAACAGATTGGATGTAGCCAATCTTCATAGTTGAAGCAATATGGCTGGCTGTTTTAGAGCATTGACTGAATTTCTCTATACACAGAGCACTTGGCATCTCCAATGAAATTAAACAAATTTTCTCGTTCAGTTTGATTTCCAGCACTGTGTTATGCCCTCAATCTTGAGATGGTTTGAACTTGTTGTGTCTAATATCAAGGGATGGATTTGGTTTTGTTTTGGGTTCTTGTGATTACTTGTCCCCTTTAAATGGGTTCAGGTGCCCATTTATCCAACACCGATTGGAAATTGCTGCTATGCCTAGTATCTCATGTGGAAGTGCACTGATTTCCTTTTGTAGGTTTTGATCCCAGCACCATATTGGGTGAGCTATCCTGAGATGGCTAGATTGGCTGACGCAGATCCAGTAATTCTTCCAACAAACATATCAGATAACTTTCTTCTGAATCCTGACTTGCTTGCTTCAAAGATCAATGATAACTCAAGGCTGCTTATACTTTGTTCACCATCAAATCCTACTGGTTCTGTTTACCCAAGGAAACTGCTTGAGGAGATAGCTGATATAGTCAGGAAACATCCAAGGCTTCTGGTTAGCTTCTGGACACAAAGTTTACTTGTCAGGATATAATACATGCTTCTAAATCGAAGATACTGATGACATTTGATATTTATGCGTCTTTCAGGTGTTATCAGATGAGATATACGAACACATAATATATCCACCAGCCAAACATACAAGCTTTGCTTCATTACCTGGAATGTGGGAAAGAACTCTAACTGTAAATGGCTTTTCTAAGGTAATTAGTTTGTTTTATTCACCCTTGTGTTTTTTTCAAGATTTTAGCAACTCAAAGTACTTCTGGCAAATATATGTAAGTAAAGTTGGAACTAATCTTGAATAAAATTCTTATTATTGTATCTATTAGTTACACTGATCTGATCTTAACTGTAAAGAAATTTAGAGGTTCATAAATTTCAGTCATTCGCCAGGCTTTTACATTTCTGTTACAGCCGAATTTGAACACTTGGCATTCATTGTATTCTGAACATCATTTTAAAGACATTAATACTCGCAAGCAATGAAAAAGTAATTATGGTTTGATGGTTGCTAACTTTTAGGCCTTCGCAATGACTGGTTGGCGACTTGGGTACCTTGCCTGTCCTAAACACTTTTTAGCAGCTTGTGGAAAGATTCAAAGCCAGGTAATTCTTCATTTTCTTGATAGGACTAAGACTTCCGGATAGAATACTTTTTTTTATAGTTAGCATTAGATCGCCTGTTGTTGTTACACATCATTTTTTTTCTCCATATGTAAGTAATAGAGAATAAAAAAACTTGTCTTCCTAGCTTATGCAATCTGTGATATATTATTATGCTTACCTGCATAGCTGTAAATTGTCAACATATATGCAGTTGCCACCAACCTAGAAGGAGATATGTCTATGATTTCGAGTAAATGAGATTTTGTTGGATTCCAGAATGAAATAGATATCACATACTGTAATGTGTTATGAAAGATACTATCCTCTTGGTTATCCTCTTGACTAGGACATCATATCAATAGATTGGCTTATCTTTTAAAGAGAGCAGATTCTAAACATCGATTGAATATAATTGTTGTGTCTAGTCTTTTTATGATAAAAACTTTGGAATTTAATTTAAATAACAATAAAAGATGAATTATTAATTCTATGTTATATAAAAACACCAACATTAAGATGAACAAGCATTGGACTAGATTTCATCGTTATCATCTTTGATGAAAACATTAGACAAAAGCTCCCAATGAAGTCTAGCATGAAGATTATGCTTCACTTCAATAATAGGTCATCCTCTATAATTTCAAGTCACTGATAAGTTGGTTTATACATAACTAGTTGTTTAATGGTTTAGCACTCTTGCATAATATTCACATTGGAAAGGTCAATTTGGTTTGATATTGCTGCATTCTCGGAAGCTATTCTTTGGTCTAGAATTTTAGTAGAAAATGGAGGACTGTTTTCCCTGTTAAGTTTCTCTTTTCGTTTTCGACTTAGCTCCAGTAGCTAATGGTTTCCATAGTTTTCTTCTGCGGTCATGTTTGATTAAACCTAAATTTCAGGCATGTGTGACTGTTATTATCTCTCTCTCTCTTTTTTTTTTTTCTTATCATGTACCTGTTGCAGTCTACCTCTGGTGCTAGCAGCATATCCCAGAAAGCTGGCCTTGCAGCTCTAGGTTTGGGATATGCCGGTGGTGAGGCCGTTTCTGTCATGGTGAGAGCATTCCAGGAAAGACGTGATTTCTTACTTAAAAGCTTTGGGGAATTGGAGGGTGTTAAAATATCAGAGCCCCAGGTTATTTTTTCTTACTTTTTTTATCCACATTTTTATTGATCTACATTGTCTGACTATGACAAATATTCTCCTACAACAGGGTGCTTTCTACCTGTTCATAGATTTCAGCTCCTATTATGGATCTGTGGTTGAAGGTTTTGGAAACATTAAAGACTCTGAATCCCTTTGCCGATTTCTTTTAGACAAGGCCCAGGTTAGTTTGCTGCCATCCAAGTTGTGCATCTGTTTGCGGGCTATAGCCTTTGTATTCATTGCCAATGTCGTCATCATCTTTACTATCCTCATTTAACATGATTCCCGTTGCACCGGCAGGTTGCACTTGTTCCGGGAGATGCATTCGGAGACGATAAATGCATTCGGATTTCTTATGCTGCATCCCTGTCAACCTTGCAAGAAGCAATGAAGAAAATAAAAGAAGCCATGGTTCTACTTAAACCACCTATTGCTGTCTAACTTGTTGCTTGTAGAGACAAAGTTGTTGATTTATTGGCAAGGATGAAAAACATTGTGATTCTCTCTAGAGAAATAAATTCGCAAGTATTTAAATATCAACAATGTGTTTAGATTAACAAATTTGAATCTAAAGTGTTGCACTGATTGCTCTTGCATATGCTTCATAAATTGGATTTTTTATTCCCTATGAGTTGGCATAGTTGGTAGTGTTTGATTCAATAGATCTTGCAATTCTTAATACAAATTGGATTATTTTGTGCCTTGAGAGTTGGCGCAGTTGGTAGTGTTTGATTTAATAGATCTTGGGTTTATTCTCCATGGTTATAAAATATTTTATTGGGTGTGATTTATCTTCCTGTATTTTATCGTGGGATAGGCGATGTTCAATCGTATAGTAAGTAGGGCACTTCCTCAATTTATGAGGTACATGAATTTCCCAGCGGATGAATTTTAGATATTGTATTACAAATATTTAGTGATATCATATGTAATTTTGATGAGATAATATATTCTTTAGTGATTAAATATGCTATATATTAATATTTCAGTATATTTATAAAAATTATTTAATTCGATAATATAATAACTATGAAATGGTCCACAGGCCCACGTTTCGGAGGCCCAGCCCAAGAAAATCTATATATTTGGGTGGGTCGGGAAAGGAATCAATCGGTGTTGACGTCTGATCCTTCGGCGGCGCGGCGAGAATCTCGGATCGCAGAGAGGAACGATGGGGAAGACGCCGGTGCGGATGAAGGCGGTGATCTATGGCTTGTCGCCGTTCCAGCAGAAGGTGATGCCCGGACTTTGGAAGGATCTCCCGGGCAAGATCCACCACAAGGTCTCCGAGAACTGGCTCAGCGCCACCCTGCTCCTCGGCCCTCTAGTCGGAACATACAGGCACGTCTTCATCCCTTTGCTCAGTCGGTTTGGTTCAATAAAGAGGCAAATTTCTTGTTTTCGTTAGAAATTTTTAATTTGATTGAATACCTACAATCGTCTTAGGGTTTAGAGCTTGCTTAGAACCAATTGCTATCGGAAGAAGTTCCAATTACGTATTGAAAAATAATCTCTAACTTTTAGGAACTAGGGTTTCAATTCAAAGTGATGATTGAAATTTCATTCCTTATGTTTGGAATCATAGGTTACGGTTATACTTGTAAATTGTTCTTTATTATCTCGAATTCTTGAGAATTCTCATATCCGAATCTGACTGATTTAGATTTTATACTCAAGTCTCCGACTTTGAGATGATGAAATTCTAATTCCCATTTCCTGTTCATTAAACATGGGAATCTTGCTAAAAGTTCTAGTTTCTCAAAACTTGTTTCCAACAAATCAGGTGGCTTTCTTTACTGTATTTATATGGCGGATCGGATGCTTTATCATGCTGCAGCACCTGATCCGCCTTAAATATTTTATGTTATGGCGATTATCAGATTTAGTGAAAATCCCCAAAGTTTGATTCAATTTGAACATGTTCATCTGTTTGATTATCAGGTATTTTACTTTCACAATTATGCCCCATTTTGTGGGGTTTTATTATTGTGTACAGGAGTGACATACTGATAAGATGTAGATAATGTTAGTCTCCTAGTTTTCCTACGCTCTTGTTCTTCTTTGCATGTGGTAAGAAATGATGGGGAGGGAGGAGGAAGATGGGGATGAAAGACTCGTCTCAAAGACACACCTTGTAGGACAAGGCGATTAGGATGTCTTATATCATGTGTCTCATAGTCTATGTACCAACTGATTTAGTTTATTACAAAGCCTAATTTGTTGTATCCAAATTCTTATTTGATGCAGTTATGTTCAGTACTACAAGGAGAAGGAGAAGCTCGAACATAGGTACTGAGGAGGACGATGAGGACGACGAGTTTAAAGAATTCTCCAAGGGGATTCATGTTATCCGAGCATTTTGGTGTTGATTCGCCTCGCTCGATTATTGAAAATGTTAAAAAAGTTCTATTAGAGATGTTTGTTTCTTTCGGAAAATTAGTTATGCTAATGATTCTGTAATGGCCACCCCTGTTGGTCAAATTGAACCGATTGCTTTAATAAAAATCTTACAACAGTTGGCTAATCATCTTTAGTTTTGTTGTTTTGTTTTTATCCACAATTACATGCACGAAAGCTTCAGTAATTTTCTTAAGCCACTGAATGTGATTGCTCCACAACCATATGAAAGTGATCTTCATTCTTCGACCTCCTAGTTATTAATTAGGATATAGCTCACATTAAACCCTTCTTCACAATTTTAAAATAAATCTCTATATAAATAAATATCACATTATTATTTTTATTAATTTAATACCATCTAGTATATACTTTAGTAGCATTCTATAATAAAGTTTAGTAATAATATATAATAATTTAATAGTACTTGTAATATAATTTGGATAAGTAAATACACCCTACAATTTTATGTAAATAATGTAAGTTAATTTTATAAATATTTAATAAATTAATTTAGAGTGAAATATAATTTTAAAATAGAGGGTTGAAAATTATCTCAACGTTAAGAATGTTTTTTTAATCATATTTTAACGTGAAATTAATCCAGAATTAATTGATAGAGTCATATTTTAAAAATAAAATAATTACATAGAAGTTTTAATTAAAATGTAAATTACTCAATTAAGAATTATTCTTTAGTTAAATAATTAAATCTTTGACTCGGATAAAATTGTATGGGTATAAATAAAGGCATCAGTCATCTAATAAACCCTAAACCCCACTTTTCTCCTCTCCCTTCTCAGCTAACTCGTCTCTTCCATAGCAACCAACTCATCAGACGTCATCAAAATAACACTCTTTTCCTCTCTCCATAAACTTAAGGCAAGTAATATTCCCACATATTTAATAGCCATATATATCCTTCTTTTTATTTGGTAATTAATATATTATATATAGTCCAAGTCCTTCTATATATATATGTAAATGCACTCACACCATCTTTGCTTACTTTCTGTTCAAATGAAAACATAATTTTGCAGATTGATCAGAAATGGAGACGAAGGCCGATCTGAAGAAGAAGGTGGTGTTCTTCTTCCTGGCGTCGACTTGGGCGATAGCTTCTGCAGGAGGAGGAAATGATGACGTAAGCTACGACGGAAGGGCTTTGATCATCAATGGAACTCGTAGGTTGCTCTTCTCTGGTTCCATCCATTACCCACGAAGCACTCCTCAGGTTAGTTAAAGCTTTCAATTAAAAGAAGATCGACTTCCTGAATATTATTAATTAGTTTTTGAATTGGTCTTAATTAAAAAGGCTGTTTAATTATTAATTGGATATTCATGTCAGTTGTACTGTAATGTAATTGTTTATTGAGATATATTAGATTAATTAATTAGTTAGCGTGCATGCTTCGTTGTATATGAAAGAGAGATATATGGATTTTGTATATTTTGTTTTTGTTTTGTGTTTTTAATTAGTTGATTCGATCGTTGTCTCTCTTTCAGTGATTGGAATAATTCAACTTATCATCAGACGAGTATTTTACTCGTTTGATCAAATAAACCAAATGGATAATTATACGTTGAAAATGAATTTTGTTTAAGTTCTTTTTTTTTATTTGATATATAAGGAAAACTTTGAATAGTCCAAAGAGTGATTGATAAATATATGCATATAATAGTTACTGTATATATCTTAATTGAAGTTTTCTTTATCTTTTTCCCTTTCTCTCCACTTCTTCTCAATAAAAAAATCCTGAAAATTTCAATTTTATTTTATATTATGAATTTACAAGTTGAAGTGATCAAACTAAGAAAATAAAAAATATTAGTTTAAAAGTTACAGCAAAATCAAATTATTAGTGAAAAATAGAAATTGTTTTCTGCATATTAATACTACTATTAAGGGAAAATTCACTGTTAGAATATAATATTTTACTGAAAAGTAATTAAACATAAACGAATTGATCACCTAACACATACTAAATCAATCGAAACAGATAAATAAATGCAATTCTAATTACATGAGTGATCCAAATTTCTTATTCCTTATTTCTAATTTAATAACTGTTCTTTTTTGCTTGTACACTTCTCTTTCTAAATTATTGAATCAATATATGATTTTATTTCTCTTTTTGAAATGAATAAAGTGAGAATATACTTTGCACTCATATGTCAAAAGAACAAAAACACCAATTATGGGGAAAATTGTCGATTAGTTCACTCAAGAGGAGAAGAGAAGGAGAGGAGTAGAGGCACATAAAGCTTCAAATTGTCATAGACTAGTATTTGTAGATGCTCTATATTTTTTTAAGCACTTAACCTTTATGACATTGTTAATTTCCCTTCATTTTTCTTAATATAGGAGCTTAATATATATAGTTCATGTCTTTATGTTTAATTTCGTTTAAGTTTGAAAAATTATTCTTAAATATGAGAAAATTCTTCATAGATGTGGCCATCCCTAATTGCAAAAGCCAGTAAGGAGGGCTCGATGTGATAAAAATTGACATTACTGATGGAATTTTCTATCGTAATTCCGTCGGATATTAGTTTAGAGATGAAATTACTATAAAAAAATGGTTGTCAGGAGATAATGTGTCGGAAACAATTTTACCAATGGAATTTAGATTTCGTCGGTATATAGGGACGGAATAAATTTCTGTAGCTAAAAACATTGACCAAAATTAAAATTCCGTCGTAAAAGCAGACGGAAACATTGTTTCCATCAGTAAACACCTACAAAAATCCATGTTTACATCGGTATACATCGACAATGTATCGTAAGACCGATGTCGATATTTACGGACGGAAATAGTGTTTTTGTCGGTATTCCGTCAATAATTTAAAAAAAAATTGCAAGTAACATTTTATATTAAGAATATACCCTATTAATTACAATTTTCATATCTATATAAAACCATCACACGATGGTAATACATAATATAATTCATACATACAATCACATTTCATACATCACAATCCATACATAAAAACAAAGACATTCCATACAAACAAACACAATTCATCTAAGCTAATCACAATCTAAATAAATCACAAACACAATCATAAAAACAAACAAAATATCCATAATAAAGTATCTAAATCCAAATTTAAGATATCTAAATCCATACTATGATAGAAAATACTTCAAATAATACATCCATATACAAGGTACTAATATAAAATTATGTAAAAAGTCAAACACGATAAATTATGATCAGAAAGATGTATAATTAAAAAAATTATAACATATGTATAATTTAAAAAATTGCATATATGTATAACTAAATTTACATGTAATAAAAAAAATATTTAGATAGAAATAAGCAGATAATGATGATCAAAGAAATCAATAGGGACTCTTGAAACATATAGTAACATAATATTTAGAAATGAACAGATGAATATCAAAATAAAATAAATATATTTTACATGATTTATGTATAATAAATAAAAAAATTAAGTTGTAATTGAACAAACTAATCAACACTGTTTGATGGGTCTTGAGTCTCCTGTAACTTAAAATCATGTGGTTCCGGGGTCCAACTAGCAATGACCGCTCACATATGGGCAAGACACCTTCTTGATTCACGTCCCGTTCGGCCCTCCTCCGATCTTCCTAGACTCCATCTCCTCTAATTCTTAGTGGCACTCCTCTGCTCATCAGTGGTCATCCTCTGCTCCTCAACGACCATCCATTAATCCATATGTGCCATCCTTTGATCCATTAAGCCCAGTTGAGTGCACAGTTCTTGATTTTTATGTCTTAAAGACTGTACCTCAGTAGAAGAAGAGAAACTAGCACGCCCCCTAGGAGTGCTCAAGTGATCAAATGTCACTTTGGCCTGAGAGCTAAGTGTTGGTGCAATTGACCCTGGATCAAGTTGACCATGTTGACCGAGAAAGCTTAGGTCAAGCTTGGGTCTCAGGTTTCAATGTTTGACAATGTATGGAGAGATTGCTTGGTACAATTGTCCCTGAGTCAGGTTGACCCGTTGGGCTATGCTTGAGTTTGACTCAAGATGGTGTTTCGATGTATAACAATAGATGGAGATTGCATGTGCAATTGTCTATCTAGAAGATTGTTAAACAGAAGTCAAGTAGGTCAAGGTTGACCGAATACTTGACTGAAAAAGTCCTAACTAGATGTTAGGCATGGTGAAAGTCTAAGTGAGTGAAGTTTGGTCAAGGTGAGTGAAGCATGGTGAAAGTTCTCGTGAGTGAAACTACACAGTTAGGAAATCTAGGTTAGTGAAGCCTAGTGAAAGTCCTGGTGAGTGAAGCTAGGCATACTGGAAGTTCTGGTGAGTGAAGCCAGACAGTAAAAAGTCTAAGTAGGTTAAAAGGCTTGACCAAACACTTGGCGATAAGTCTTAACAGGTCACAGTTGACCGGATACTAGGTAAAATGGAGTTCCAACAGGTCAAGGTTGACCAGATGTTGGGCTTGACTTGAATGACTCACGTCATGGTTGGGCCAATCGATCAGCTGATTGATTGGGTCAAAGCTAATCGATCAACTGATTGATTATCGCCTGTTTCTTACAATTTCACGAGAGAACAGAACGGAGCTGGATCGCTCAGCTGATCGATCTAGCATAGCTGATCGATCCAGCATCCCCAATCAATCAACTGATCAATTGGGGCTATGTTTCTTACGGCGAGCAAAGGCACAGAAATCTCGGAATCAATCAGTTGATCGGCTGAGGTGACCGATCGATCAGTTGATCAATTGGTTTGTGACCGTTACACATACAAGTTTAAAAGGCGTGCGTTGCGGCGACATCCAACACTTCTTCTTCTCCGCTCCCAATCTTCTCCGACAAGCTTAGCCAGTTCTTGAAGTTTTCTTGGGGACAAGTGTTGCTGCACTTCCAAGAGTCAAGAGGTATCCACGAGATCTAGGAGCAAGGTTTACTTTCATATTATTATATTTCTTTACTTGTTTCGAGTTGTATAGTATGAGTTATTGTACGAGCCTTCTCTACCTCCAGTAGTTATCGAGAAGGAGTATTTGTTTCATAATGGAGAGTGATGTGCGTGTGTAGATCCTTGGACTAGTCACCTCATCTTGAGGTGGATATCAAGTAAATCTACCGTGTTAGCATTGAAGTATTCGCGTCAAGTTTTATCTGCTATGCATCATCATCGACAAAGGTGAACGTAGTCATTTACTCCCCCTCTAGCTCCTGAAAGATTCCCGACAAGTGATATTAGAGCGAGGTCACTCTTATTTGGACTAACCGCCGGAAGTGCAAAAGCTAAAGGAAGAAGAAAAAGTTGAAGCTCGAAGTCAACATTTCAAGACTCATCAACAAAGCTCAACTTTAAGATGAATTTCCAAGTTGGACTTGGATATGACACAAGGGCACATCCACCATTCGTAGTATCAAGCTTCAATTCTTGGAAATTAAGAATTGAAAACTTCTTCATGATGGAGATTGAGCAATGATTTTTTCTGATGGAGGGATTTGAGGTTCCAAAGGATAGCAAGGGCAAAATCATCAAGAGAAACCATTGGAGCAAGGAGCAAGGAGCAAATTGCAAGAAGCGAGGCAATGATAAAGTGACCAAATTATTGGTCAATCTATTGCCAAGTAACATCTTGAGCCAAATTGGAAAGTATGAGAATGCCAGGCGCTATGGAGAAAGTTGGCGAAGATCTATGAAGAACCCTCCACTATACCAAATCAAGTATAATCCAAAGAGGGGCAATCATCGGATAAACAAAAAGAAGAATTGGAGGTTAAGAGATGCTCAACTTGGCGAAGATCTATGAAGAAGTCTCCACCTCTATGATTGAGGGGGAGCGTTCCTTGGTGACACCAGAGCAAGAAGAAGTCTCTTATTCCGGGTCAAATGAAGATGAAGAAGGTGCCACCTCCACAATATAAAGAAAATCAAATGGAGGATCAAGTGACACCCCTGCAAACAAAGGTATAATAATTTCAATTGTTAATAATAAAGATCACATCATTTGCTTTGAATATAGGGAGAAAGGACACTACAAGAGCAAGTGTTCAAAATTGACCAAGAAGAAGGGTCAATTGACATCCAAGGCTAAGGAGAAGCCAAAGGCGGTCAACCCCATGACACAAAAGAGCAAGAAATACATTGTGTATTTCTTGTGCAACCAAAAGGGGCATTACCGGAGTCAATATCCCAAGGGAAAGAAACTGTCCAAGAAATAAGGAGGATGCATGAGTCAAGGGGGAGCTCCCAAGAGCAAACCCAAGGTATCATTTATTGATGCAATTCCTCTAAATAATGGTAAAAAGCATGCTAGATCTAATCTATATCATTTTAATGCTATTTACCATGAAAATAGAAAACATGATAGAATTAAGGAAAATTACGTATTCTTTTATGCTAAGACCACTACACCTAAGGTTAGGAAGGCAGATAGAAGTGTAGGCAAGAATGCTAAGGAATATAGATACATGCCTAACACAAAAAATGCTCATAGAAATCAAGGTCATCTAGAAAAATCCAAGTTTAAGGATTTAAGAATGGAAAACCAAGCCTTGAGGTCAAGGCTTGATAAATTAGAAAAGACCCTAAAAAGGGTGGAAAATATCCTCAAGGGGCAAAATGAGCATAATCTAGGGTTAGATAGAAAAGAATCATCCAATGGTCATAGAGGTTTGTGTTACAAACCAAAAGCCAAGAATGATGCTTCATCATACCATAGTGTTCCATATAGTTATGGAACTAATCTTAGGTCTAGGAGGTTAGTCAAAGTTATAAGGGAGGTCATCCTTAGAGTTGACTTTGATAAGATCAAGGTGACTAAGGATTCTAAGAAGTCTAATAAAGTCACTAAGAATGTCACAAGGGAAGTCATCCCTAGAGTTGATCTAGTGGAGTCTAGTGTGACCAAGGCCTCTAAGAAGCCTAGGAAAGTCATTATGAAGGTCTCTAAGGAAGTTATCCCTAATGAGTACCTTAAATACTGAAGGAGCATCAATTAGTTTTGAGTTCCTAAGAGTGTATTCTCGATACCCTAGATGGGTTTAGAAAGTGTCAACTCTAATTGGAAGGGTAGGAAACTCATCCTTGATGACGTTGGCACTATGGATCATTTTCAAGGAGTAATATTTCTTGAAAATGATGGTTTTATATGTTTACTCTATGGAACAGTAAAGTGTGCCAAACTTTGAGGATTTGGATGATTTGAATTGGCACAACTTAGAAAAAGTCAAAGAAATGCAAAGTTGGAGCTTTTAATATTTTCTTGAGGAAATGAGGGTAGCTAAGGATAAATTTTAGTTTAACATTGGGTTTAAGGACCAAACTTAGATAGATAGTCTTGGTATATTTATTAATGCCAAATCGCTATGCTTTGTTTGCCCTCTATATGCCATGACATCATTTTTGCACTCATATGTTTATGAAATTAAAAAAAAAAATACCATGTCATACATACTTACACCGTGTAGCAACATTATATTTTTTCTTTTGAAAATTATTTATTGGATGTATGTCATAAGCACTTTCATGCATTATTTTAAATTTCCTTATGATTAAAAACAATAACATTAATTGACCACTGGCATCCTAGGTGGATGATCATGATTTTAAAATACCTAGATAGAGATGCATGAATCCTTAGATTAGGGAAAACCCATATTCACATATCACAAAGACTATAAGGTGACTTGCATGTGTTTAGTACACATTAGATATAAGTGAGATGTTAAAAAGATGAACAAGACTCAAGATGTAGATTTAGTGCATCTAGTTGAGTTTCTGTATCATCAAAACACATAATAATATGTTATCCAATTATTGGGAAAGCTAATGTACAAGTTATGTGCATTGAGCTCAAAGAATATGGTTGAAAATTTATTTTGAAAATAATTTCAAAATAATTTTAGAAAACCTTGGTGAAGATTATCTTTTGATAACAATCATCATTGTATAGCTAAACACAAACTAGGAAGAAACATTGAAGCTTTTTAATAGTTTCAAGTTTTGTGTTATTCTTTGAAAATATGATATATTTTCATAGAAAACTATTTTTCCATGATAATATATGGGCTAAATAATGTCTACACAAAATTTCATTATTTTTAAATTTTTGTAGAATTATTTAGGAATTTTTGAAATTTGGGCTGAAATTGATTTCAGAATTTCAGAAATATGGATAAATCAGTTGATCGATCCATCAGACGAAATAATGGCTGAATCGATCAGTTGATCGATCCCATCCCAGCTGGATCGATCAGTTGATTGGTCCACATGTGTTTTCCTCAAATAGAAAGTCACGGGATCAATCAACTGATCGATCAACACAGTCCAATCGATCAGGTGATCAATTCAGAGTCTGATTTTGGCTGGAAAAATCTGATTTCAGGTTTTTAAGCCACTTTTAGTCAAAATAACCATCCCTAACCCTATCAAATACATTTGTATACACTTAAGGGTAGTTTTCATAATGAAAACAAGATGGGAATGATTAAAGAAGACTAGATTGCTGTTTAGGATGAGGTTAAGTATCAACTTTGATTTTTAAACCTCAAAAATTCATGTTTTGAGGTTTTCTAAAGTTTTAGGTACTCCAAGTCATTGTTGGTGCAATGACAGAAGATTAAAGTATGCTTTGAAAGGAGTTACTCCTTAAAAACATGAATTAAAATTTTCATACATGGAAAGCTCATGTTTGAGCTTTTGAGAGACAATGGAAGATGAGCAATTTTCATTGTCGTGAGTTAATGCTCAAGGATAAGCATTGTGACTCAAATGAAAGGTATGAGACTTTCATTGAGTGACTTTGACCATAAAGACTCTAGGGTGAGTTTTTGATATGTGTCAAAGGGGGAGAATGTATAGGGTTTAAGTTAGGTAGTGTTCATTTACCCAAATGGGAGGTTACTCAAAGGGGGAATGAGCCTAATTTAAAAGTATTGTCGAACATCAAAAAGGGGGAGATTGTTGGTGCAATTGACCCTGGATCAAGTTGACCATGTTCACCGACCAATCTTGGGTTTAATGTATGGGGAGATTCCTTGGTGCAATTGTCCCTGGGTCAGGTTGACCCGTTGGACTAAGCTTGAGTTTGACTCAAGATGGTGTTCCAATGTATGACAATAGATGGAGATTACGTGTGCAATTGTCTATCTAGGAGATTGTCAAACAGAAGTCAAGTAGGTCAAGGTTGATCGAATACTTCACTAGAAAAATCCTAACTAGATGTTAGCAATGGTGAAAGTCTAAGTGAGTGAAGTCAAGTCCAAGTGAGTGAAGCCTGGTGAAAGTCTTGGTGAGTGAAGCTAGACAGTTGGGAAATCCAGGTTAGTGAAGGCAGGCAGTGAAAAGTCCAACTAGGTCAACAGGCTTGGCTGGATACTTGGTGATAAGTCCTAGCAACCGGATGCTAGGCAAAATGGAGTCCTAACAAGTCATGGTTGGGCCAATCGATCAGTTGATCGATTGGCGCATGTTTTCACAATTTTACAAGAGAATAGAACAGAGCTGGATCGATCAGCTGATCGATCCAGCATCCTCAATCGATCAACTGATCAATTAGGGTTGTGTTTCTTACGACACGCAAAGACATAACAAGCCTCAGAATCGATCAGTTGATTGATCGAGGCTACCAATTGATCAATTGATCGATTGATTTATGACCGTTACACACACAAGTTCAAAAGGCGTGCGTTGCAGCGGCGTCCCGCACTTCTTCTTTTCCGCTCCCGATCTTCTCCGACAGGCTTAGCCAGTTCTTGAAGTTTTCTTAGGGACAAGTGTTGCTACACTTCCAAGAGTCAAGAGGCATCCACGAGATCTAGGATCAAGGTTTACTTTCATATTATTGTATTTCTTTACTTGTTTCGAGTTGTATCGTATGAATTATTGTACGAGCCTTCTCTGCCTCCAGTAGTTATTGAGAAGGGGTATTTGTTTCATAATGGAGAGTGATGTGCGTGTGTGGATCCTTGGACTAGTCACCTCATCTTGAAGTGGATACCAAGTAAATCTACCGTGTTAGCATTGAAGTGTTCGCGTTGAGTTTTATCCGTTATGCATCATCATCGACAAAGGCGAACAGAGCCATTTACCCCCCTCTAGCTCCGAAAAGGTCCCCAACACTAAGGTCGTAGAGTGTGGAGTTTTTTGTCCTTCTACCGACAATTTGATCACAAATACTAAAGTTAATCAAGATAAAAATAATTAAATGTATTAATGTTAATAAGTTTACGTGTATGACCTACGATCGATGATTGACAAATGTGTCATCCTTCTTGTGGGTCTTGAGAAAGACTTCCATACAAGTGGTATGTTAGGCTAGATCATGTCCTTGCATACACAATAATTTGAGCCAAAATTATACAAGTTTGATAATAAATATAAAATTTACTTATATAACTTTAAATTAAACTCACAAAATCTATGACATGCACAATAATATATCTGAATCTTGAAGTATGCTGAGTGGTTCGGGCCACCTGCCTCTATATTTCTATTTGCTCAAACTTTTTCAGAATTTGTCTGCCACCTTGCTGTCGGAACACTCCAAGCTAGAGGGGGGTGAATAGCTCGTCTCGCTTCGTCGAAGATGATTTGCAGTGGAAATTTAATGTGAAAACTTCACCAATGCCAATATAAGAATTTACTTGGCATTCATCTCAAGATAAGGTGACTAATCGGAGCACACTCTCCATTATCAAAAACACTCCTTCTTGGGAACAACCGGAGGTGGATAAACCTCGTACAAACTAACATAAGAGTACAATACAAACAAGAAATAGATACACAAAACAAATGAAAACCTCTCTTGTTGGATCTCTTGTAGCTTGAAGATGTCTCTGGACTAGTTGGAAAGTGGAGCAACACTTGTCTTCTAAGGCTCAAGGTCCGACGAACAATAGCAGAGAAAGTCGGAGAAGAATTGTGTGAGATGTGTTTTGCATTTGAATTCGCATGCCGCCTTTATACTTCGTGATCTTGGGCTCCCAATTGATTAGTCTTACTCTCAATCGATTGCCATGTGAGATTTGAGCAAATCCAGCCGTCAACCTGTGCAACGGTCGTATCCAAATCGATTGACTAATTGATTAGGGAGGCTTAATTGATCAACTGATAGATCTAGAACACCTCCGTGCTCTCGAGGAATACCCTAGAATCGATTGGCCCCCTTCCCAATAAATTCAGCCTCTTTTCTATGTCATCGTGAAAAACCAACCCTAATCGATCACCTGATCAATTGGGAATGCCGGAATCGATTGCCCAATCAATTCTGGGCCTTTCTCTTCACTAGCGATGATGCCCCAATCGATCAAGTGATCGATTAGGCTCTAGCTCAATCGATCACCTGATCGATTCACCAACCCTAACTTACTTAACTCAAATCTAGGGTTCGAACGCCCAACATCCGGTCAACTATGACCTATTGGAACTCCTCATTGCTCAATATCTGATCAACCTTGGTATATTGAGACTTCTCCATCAACTATTTGGTTAATCCTTTTATCCACTTGGACTTTTTCCTCATGCTAAGTGTCCCGTCCTCTATAACCCACTTGGACTTCCAAACACCAAGTATCCTGTCAACCTTGACCCACTTAGATTTTCAATGTTTGGCTTCACTCTTCCATATTTTTTCACACTTAGCTTCACTCACTAGGATTTTCCCACCTTCTTCACTCACCCAGACCTTTTCACACTTAGCTTCACTCACCAGGATTTTCCCACCTAACTTCACTCACTAGGATTTCTTCAATGCATAGCTTTATCAACTAGGACTTTCTAATATCTAGTTTCACTCAGTAGGACTTTTCATCACCTAGCTGTTGTGGACCTTTCCAGAGCTAGAGGGGGGGGGGGTGAATGGCTCCGTTCGCTCTTGTCGATGATGATGAGCAGCAGAAAACTCGACGCAAACTCAACCAATGCTAACACAGATATTTACTTGGTATCCACCTCAAGAAGAGGTGACTAGTCCAAGGATCCGCATGACACACATCCTCCACTAAGAAACAATTCTCCTTCTCGGCAACACATTGGAGGCGGAGAAGTCTCGTACAAAATTCACACAAGATACAACTCGAAATAAGGAAATGAAATGTACAACAATACAACAATGACACCTTGCTTCTAGATCTTGTGAACGCCTCTTGATTACTTAGAAATTCAGCAGCACTTCATCTGAGAACTTCAAGATCTGGTGGTTGAGTTGTTGGGAAGAAGGTGGAGGAGTGTTGGCATTTTGCGTCATAGCAACAATGTCATTTAAACCTGTGTGTGAGTAACGGTTAGATCCCAATCGATCAACTGATCGATTGGGCACCTGGATCAATCAGTTGATCGATCCAAGGAGCTTATGTTCTCTTCGCGAAGCACGCTAAATCGATTGACCAATCGATCCAGCGCTTTTTGCTTCATCGTCACAACCTCCCCAATCGATGACCTGATCGATTGGGGAGCATTAGATCGATCAGCTGATCTATCCAGCTTCATTCTGTCCTCTCGCGAAATCGCGAGAAGACAGCTGCCAATCGATCAGCGATTGGCCCAAACCTAAACTTGATGAAATCAAGTTTAGACTACTTTGTCTGACATCCAGTCAACTATGACCTGTTGGGACTTGTTTGTGCCTAGCATCAAGTTAACCTTGACCTACTAGGACTTCGTCACCAAGTATTCGGTCAATCCTTTGACCCACTTGGACTTTTCTCTATGTGTCAAGTGTCTAGTCAACCTTGACTCACTTGGACTTATCGTCTCGTGCCAAGTGTCCGGTCATCATGATCTACTTGGACTTACCAAACACCAGGTATCCGATCAACATTGACCCACCTGGATATCCACTGTTTGTCTTCACTCACTAGGACTTCTAGTCTGCCTAATTTCACTCACTAGAACTTCTAGTCGACCTAATTTCACTCACTATGACTCTTCACCTGACTTTACTCACAGAATTTTCATACTATCTGCTTTATTCACTAGGACTTTCACCAGGCTTCATTCACCTAGATTTCCCAATTGTCTGGCTTCACTCATCAGGACTTTCACCAAGCTTCACTCACCTGAATTTCTCGATTGCCTGGCTTCACTCATCAAGACTTTCACCAGACTTCACTCACTTAGATTTCCATCACCTAGCTTCACTCACCTGGATTTTCATTGCCCGGCTTCACTCATCGGGACTTCTTATCTGCCTGAATTTACTCACCAGGACTTTCCATCTACCTGACTTCATTCACCAGGACTTTCTATACCAAGTGGTCCGTTAATACAGATCCACTTGGATTTTTCTCCTCTGCCAACCTTCTAGTTGTACTTGCCCTTGCCTAACCTCTAGTTAGGACTTTCCCAGTCAAGTATCTGGTCAACTTTGACCTACCTGATTTTTGTTCGATAATCTTCTAGATAGACAATTGCACACGTAATCTCCATTATTTATCAAACATTGAAACATCGGCTTGAAACAACTCAAGCTCAGTCAAATGAGTCAAATTGATCCAGGGATTATTACACCAAATAATCTCCATATACTTTATCAAACAT
>JBAMIE010000063.1:4468163-4498586 GCA_037177295.1 Kaempferia parviflora
GAGTTTGATACTGTTCTTTTTTTGAATGATTGGAAGAAATTAAACTGGTCTTAATATTTATGAACAATATACCGTTACAATGCCTGTCTTGCTCAAGAATGGCTTTACAATGAACTCGTATCAACAAAGGGACCAACACTCATACAACAAAACTGAAACAACATATGTAAATGCAAACCTAAGCTAATCCCTGTCCATGAAACTTTACCTCAATGCAGGTATTTAGATTATATTATACACAATGTAGCCAAAGAAAACTCGAGAGCCAAAAATATTATAAAGCAACAAAGGCCAGGCCGAGTGGAAGATGTATCATGGTTGAGTCTGGATGCTCAATGATACTTTCTTCTGCAGCTTCATCTTTAGTTGCCTGATCTTGCCATCTACTCTTGCTGTAAAACCAATCTTAGTCTTCTGCCGGGCCTTCGACCTCTCTCTCTTCCACATATGCATGTCATCGACATCCATCTTGTAGTGTTTGATTTCCTGGATGATATGGTCATCGAGTGGGTTTACAATTCTTTGGTAGGAGATGTAACCCAAGTAAGGGAGATTGCAGATAAGAGTGACGAGCAGAGTGGCAACCCAATAGACAGGGGCAGGGCCAAGGGCTTCCAAGAGTATCTGGTGGTCATTTTTGGAGATCACGGGGGAGAACATTCCGTAGATGAGCAGGAAGAGGTACCATGTGGCAATGCTGCCCCACACAAAGAGGTGCTGGATCCAGGTAAAGTGACTCATTATCAGAACTATTTGCAGGTTCACAGTGCAAACAATGCAAGTGAACATGCTCGTTCCAACAATAGCCATGTCGGTAGTCTGTCCCTCGGCGCGGAATGCTTGGCTGGAGAATATTTGGATGCCAAGGAAAAATATTAATACCGACGAGCATACACCGTTACCCATCCAACCTAAGATCCTGTACCAATCAAAGAAAAGGTTCCTTGGTCCTTGTTGGTACAAGGCTGGGAACTGCAGAAAGACCAGAATCATATGAATGTGAAACATGTTCATCTAAATATTTGCATAAAACAAGAGATTTGTTTCGCTTGCCTGTAAGCACACATCAGAAGATACGTCTTGTTCGAAGACACCTAAAGATATCACTGGCAAAGATGTTAGAATGACATTGAACAATAACATGTACCAATCGTCAAACACTGATTGTCCAGAGAAGCCAGTATAAGCCTCGAAATAAAATATTGTAAGGCCAAAGGTAATGTTCTTGTAGAAGAAGTAACAGATCTGAACACACAGAATGAATAAATAAAGAAAGAGAATTTCCTCCAAAACCATCAATTTAGTGTCAACTAAAACTCACCATCTGTGCTATCCTCTTGTAGCACCAGTGGCCATGTATAACAAGAAGTCGTTCAAGGAAACAAAATTGAGAAATGGCAAAATCACTAGCCATTACAGCCTGCAATAGTGAAAAAAGAAAAAGTGAGCAGCTTTGCTAATATACTAGTTTTCAGTGTTTTCCACTTGTATGATTTCAGAGTCCTATGAATCAGCTGAAATTTTAGCCAAAAAAAAACACTGTAAACCTGCATTCCTTCAACCCCGCTAATTCCGACACCAATATCAGCCTCTTGTATCATGCCCACGTCATTTGCACCGTCACCTATCGCCAAAGTAGTTTTTCCTGTACCTTCTTTAACCAACCGAGTCACCTAAATGAAGGCAGATATGCATTACTATAACTACGCTATTTTTTTTTTTTTCAAAATAATTGGACTGTACAGAAAACAATAGAGTACTAAGTATTTCTATCATTACCAATGCCTTCTGCTTTGGTGACACTCGACAACATATGACAGAAGCACATTCAACCGCTAGACTCAAAAAATGGTTCTTCAAGTCATCTTCCAAGGCATAGATTAAAGTTTTGCCATCTATGATCAATGCAAATGCTGCATTAGGATCCTTCTCTAGCTTGATCATTTGTGAGGCCTCAGTTAATTGCATCAAGATAATATCTTTCGCAGCCTGAGTCATTCCTCAATTAAAAATACACCAACACTAGATGTCAATGTTTTGTCGAGAGCAATACACATAGCAATAGTTTAACAAATGTGTCAAACTGATGTACCTTTTTTGGGTCTAATGACAATATTTGACTGCTATCCACAGATAAACATATCTGCTTCATGCCCTGTCTAAGTAAACTACAAGCAAATCTGCAATAGGTAAGGTTTTGGAGTTTAAGCGAAGGCTAGAAAGAAATGGCTCAATTTCCATATATAACTTTTTCTTGGTAATATCCATACCCTATGTTGATTGCAGTCTCCATCTTATCGCCAGTTAGAACCCAAATCTTCAGACCAGCTTGTGCTAATCTGTCTATGCATTGAGGAACCTATAAAGAAACTACAAGGTCAGCATGTTCATAGGTAAAGAATAAAATCACAAAAGCATACCCCTTTTTGTAATTTGTCTTCCACAGCAGTTGCACCAACAAGAACCAGATCCCTTTCAATCATATCTGCAACTCGCTCAAGTTCAGTTTCTCTATTGCACCCGATTGTAATTTTTGCTTTAAGAAACTCAGCATTCCAGGCAGTGTACTCAGATTCTTCAAGTGCCCGATAAGCCAACACTAAAGTGCGCAATCCTGCTTCCCCATATTCATTGAGGTGTTTGATGGTCTCAGTCTCATATATTCTTCCTGCTTTTGACAGTCTCTCCAAAATGATGCTGTTTGGTTCACCCAAATACATTTTTTAGATAATTAAAGGCTGATGCTTGTTTAATGGATCTTATATGCACAACCCAGTGTTATGCATTGAATGATTATGATTTTTTTTAAATATAATTAATTACTAAAATTTAACGACACAAAGTAATTCTATTGTACCTATCAGCACCTTTACATAGAAGAACGATATGCCCAGTCTCGTCGTGGACAATTACTGACATTCTTTTCCTTTTGCTGCTGAACTCCAATATATTCAGAATCTTGAACTCCCTATAGCATAACTGGCTAATTTAGATTCCATAATCTACCATGGAGACAAATAATTGTCTGATAAAAGCATTCAGATGTAGCTTTGACCTTTCTACAGGATCTTCTAAAGAAGAGTATCTTTCCCTCACAAAGACACTTGATTGAGTCCTCTTTGAAAATTCAAACCCAAATTCTCTGGCTGCAACTAGGAAAGCTCCTTCATCTGGTGATTCTGCTTCATAAGTAAAACCATTCCCCTTCGCGTTTGGCTCAGCAATCGCTGTGTGGCATAGAGCAAGTACCCTCAGGAATACAAGAACTGTACCAGAATTTGGCTCCTTTGACCAATTCCCATGCATGAGACGTTCATCCTCAAAGTTAAAACCTTTTATGGTAGGCTTATGCGAATTCTCAACCATGCCAACAATGCCGCCTTCCAATTCACTTTTTGGTGAGCCTAAACCATTCCCACTGCCTTCCCAAAGATCTTCAATATCTTTATGCTCGCCAGTTTGACAAGAAGCTTCTGATAGCATATGCTTTGCAGCAGCAATATCAACATCATTAGAACCCAGACCATATGAAACTCCAGCAATGGAGCACCTCGAGAAATCCATTTGGTTGCAAGTTAAGGTACCAGTCTTATCTGACAATATTGTGTCAACTTGACCGAGCTCTTCATTCAAGTTGGATGTTCTTGCTTCCGCTGTTTTGCCCATTTCCTCATCACACATGTAAATATCTCGATTAATGAATGTTGCTTGCAACACTTTGACAACCTCAATCGAAACATAAAGTGAAATAGGTAACAGGTATCCATAAAGAATAAGAGCAGTGACAAGATGGTAGATGCCAGATAATATGGGCTTTGATACGTCGTAGATGTATGAGGTGTCGGCTGGCTGCAAGTACCACCAGTGTGGCATCCCAAACTTTATGAACACAGCAAAGCCTGTCGAGCTAATCAATGAAATTAACACGAGAATGGTGAAGAGGATGTATATGATCTTATCCATTCTTTTCTCTATTGTACTCCTCTTTGATGGCGATGGTGTAGCATTCTGCATAACCTTACTGTCATGCCCAGTGAAAATAACCACTCCATATATTAATGTGGTATTCCTAAGCTTTGAGTCCCTGAGTAGAACATTACTGGGGTCAAGTGCATAAACCTTCTTTTCATACTCAAAGTTACCCACAAAAGTGTACAGACTAGGATTAGGGTCTTCACATCGGATGGTGCCTGTAAAGTCGCTGAAGGCCACATCGCCATACAATGGTAAAGTCACGTCCAAAGATCTTTTAACCTTCAAATTTGTTTCTCCGTCCAAATTCATGGTCTCAACATAGCAAATGCCATCGTCATAACTTGAGGACAAAGGAAGCAAGTCAGCTGGGAAGAATTCATCCTTCTCAACCTTCACTACATCTCCAACACAAACCTCTTGCCAATGTTTGTAGCTAAACCGTCCTTCTCCTCGATGGACACTAACCTTACGGCTATTGACCTTCATGTCCTGCATAAACCTGTTCCAATCTTCCAACGCCTCTTTGGCCATACTGAGCCCAACAACAAATGCCAAGGGGGCAATCATGCTCACAGCAGAGAAGGGAGTCAACGGGGTGAGAGAGAAGAGTGCAGCGAGAAGGAAGTAGAGATTGGCCACACGACGGAATTGCTCAAAGATGGCCTTTGGGAGGAAAGTGATGATGTTGTACTTGGTGGTGCTGATGGAATTGGATGAGTACTTGAGTGGCTTCTTGCAGTGCAACCCGGGTTGGTTGCAATGTACCACCCGCGAGAATCCAGGACCTCGGAGAGCCGGGGAAGCATCGTTGTTTGTCTCCGTGGTGGGGCGGATGCAAGAAAAAGTGTAGAGATTGGACCAGCGGAGCCGTTCGTGTAACCTTCTCCGGGCCATTTCTTCTCTTCTCCTGCCACACACACATTCACATTGTTCCCCATTATATATATATAAAAAAATTGCAACTTTTTGAGGGGAAAAAACTTCCGGACGAATCAAGGAATTCTCGAATGCAAAAAGGGCAAAAATTACATCTAAAAAATTCAACAAAGCCACATACACACACACACACAAATAAAATTAACTCCCAATGGAAGAACAAAAGGGATTCGAGCGCGCACCAGCAAACGACGACAAAGCCTGAGACAGAGAAAGGCTCGCCGGAGCTTTGATGAGATAGTCGAACGGAGAGGGGGGAACAATCGGCGCGTGAGGGTGCGGGCGCTCCCTCACGCGCTGGGAGGCGGAGGAGGGAAGTCTCGTAATCGGCGGTTTGTCCACCTTCCGCCCTTGAATTGTTTGCGAACGCTAAAAAAATTAGAGAACGCTAATAATTAGCTTAATTAGTATAATTCATAATTAGCGCTAATGACTTGGGTAACAGGTAATCTCGTATGGAGCCCGGGCGTGAGACGTAGGTGACACGTAGCTGCTAGGCTTAGAAGACAAGAATCACCTGCCCGATAAAAGACAGGGTTCACGGTAAAAATTAGTACTTTTGAAACTTTGAGGGCGTATGTTAATAATTGTTAAATATATTAGCTTTTGCCAGAAATAGAGAAGAATGTAGGGTGAATTGAACATTTTCCCGTCGCAATAATTGAACTTCGCGTCTCTGAGAATCCGACCGTTGGAGCGTCCTCTTAATTCAAATACCATTGCTTGCTCACCCTCTTCTCGTCGTTGCGTCAGCTTCTTCCACAACCGCTTCGATCCCGTCTCCAGTTTTCGATACCTTGATGGCGATCGCCGCGGAATCGCAGCAGGAACCGAAGGTAATCGACCTGGTTTTCTAGATCCATGATCTTATTGACGGTATTCTTTAAATGATTAGGGTTTCGATCCATATTTTCCTCGCCAGAAGAATCAGGTTTTGACTCCGCACTCGTTTCTTCGGATTCGAAAAGTTTTTCTTATTCTTCTTGGAACGGGATCTAGTGAGCTGGTAGATCTACAGATCACCCAAAATTTGTCTTTTTTCTCCCCACTCTTGTATTTTATCTTTGTAAATTTAGGGATTTTCATCTTAAGCTTCTTTTTTAGGAATGGTATTGCTGAATTAGGTGTCTAATTAGATCGATTTGTTTAGTTCGAGATTAGCCCTTTTCTCGGTCATCAGATTTGGGGTTTGTTTTTTTTTTTTTTTTTTTTTTAAGTAATTACTTTTGTGTATCGCTTCCATTGTCATGACTTTGATATGACATTCGAGACTCACAATAGATTTTAGATAGGAGATTTCAAAGGTTTCGAATAGTTGAACTCACGCTTTCTTCTCCCAATAGTCTCCTTTGAAGGCTTCGGCAGTGGAGAAACGATGGACGCTGAATGATTTTGATATCGGAAAGCCCCTTGGAAGAGGAAAGTTCGGTCATGTCTACCTGGCCAGGGAAAAGAAGGTATGAAAGTCAATTCTGACAGATTTATCTAACGGTTTTCTTAAATTAATAATATTGTCAAATTAAGAATGATGAAAGCTTGAATTTCCAGTGCCGAACCTCTTTAATTTTGTTATCTTCGAGTGACTGCTCAAATGCATAGCATACAGTTCGTTTTCCTGGTACGCTCATTATTTTAAAACTGATTTCTTTGTGTCATTTTGGCCAGAGTAACCATATCGTGGCATTGAAAGTGCTTTTCAAGAGCCAGCTCAAACAATCTCAAGTTGAGCATCAACTGCGACGTGAAGTTGAGATACAAAGCCACCTCCGGCATCCAAACATATTACGTCTATATGGTTACTTCTATGATCAGGTTCGGATCTATCTTGATTTATAAAGATTGTAGGCATATTGAACCTGAATTTTGTTTTTGCCACCTCAGTTGACCTAGATTATCCTTTGTATCACAGACTCGAGTTTACTTGATACTGGAATATGCAGCTAAAGGTGAACTCTACAAGGAACTACAGAAGTCCAAATGCTTCAGTGAGAGGCGAACTGCTACAGTGAGTTCTTTGCAAACACACAGTGATGGTTATCAGCGTATGAGCTTTTATCTATTGCCAGTGAAGAACTAACACTCTAATCATTTACCCATAGAATTTTCAGTTCCTTTCTCACTGTATGTACAAGTGTTGTGCATTTGCAAATTTAATGAGGCTAGTGTGTCTGCAAACATGAACAAACGTTCTGATTAATTTATAAGCTTTATGTGTTTTTTAATTTCTTATTCAACTCCTAGGACTCAATTTCTTTCATACAGTGTGGTTGAACTCTGCAAGAAATGCTACTTTGAAATCTTTGCACACCACACATAGTGATTGTCAATGAATAAATATGTGCATTTGTTGATTAGATTAGGTTTTCAGTATTTGCAAACATGAATAAATATTCTTAGTACTGTATGCGCTTTATGTGCTTATCAGTTAAGGTTGGATTCTTGTAATGTATAAACACTATTGTTGTGCATTTCTCATTTTCAGCTTCTAGAACTCAATTTCTTTGTTCCAGTGTGATATATAAGTCTTTTCTTCTCTCTTTCACTTACCTGTTTTCATGTTTATAATTCCAGTACATTGCATCTTTAGCACGAGCTCTGATATATCTCCACGGGAAGCATGTGATACATCGAGATATTAAACCAGAGAATTTATTGATTGGACTCCAGGTAACTCTTACTGTGTTTAATTTAACCTCAAATACAATGGATAAGATGCTTAAGATATGAATCCTTCATGTAGGGTGAGCTTAAAATTGCAGATTTTGGGTGGTCAGTCCACACATTTAACCGTAGACAGACCATGTGTGGAACACTTGATTACCTCCCCCCTGAAATGGGTATGACAATCTTTACTATCAGTGGTATCCTATAAAAATCTTCAAAATAGCTACATAATCCAACTGAGTTAATTCGATCGTTCACAAGCAACCGACTGGGATTAACTCAGCCTAAAATTAGTCCCCTTTGACATTTTTTCCTGCATTTACTTTGGTCATAGTGGAAAGCATTCAACATGATGCGAGTGTTGATATTTGGAGCTTGGGTATATTGTGCTACGAGTTCCTTTATGGGGTGCCTCCATTTGAAGCAAAGGAACATTCGGATACATACAGAAGGTGTGCATTTGTCTGATGTTGCCAAGAGGCTTTTAAATGTCCTTGGAAACCTATGTTACTCCTCGAATTGTTCATGTATTTATCGACCTGTTTACCGCAAATGCAGGATTGTGAAAGTTGACCTTAAGTTTCCCGCGAAGCCAACTGTTTCTCCTGGTGCGCAGGATCTTATTAGCCAGGTGATTGATGAGGGATCCTTGTGGCCTCGTGCCAATGTTACTCAATAAGAACACGACAGTGTTCATCTAAGCATGGCCTTGTTGTGTACTTGCAGATGCTCGTCAAGGATTCGACGCAGCGCCTTCCACTTCACAAGCTGCTTGAACATCCATGGATCGTGCAAAATGCAGATCCTTCAGGTGTCTATAGAGGCTGACTGCTTCCTGACGTCAAATTTCATGTTGCTTTTGCACCACAATCCTTGATTTGTAGATTAATTGTAACTGTTCTTAAAAATGCCTGTTAATTCACTTTTTTTTTTTAATTTGTGAGATTAGGGAAGACTCTGTTTGTGTTACTGGACTAGTGTCAGATCTCACCGTTGGATTTATGATTCATGTTGAATCTCCAGTCTTCACTTTGTTGATGCACTTTGAAGGACTAATATAAAGCTTTGGTTAATTCATTTGTTAAATCTCCACTCTTTCAAGGGAAAATTAAAAATATAAACTTAACAAAGATACTTAACAACCTCCACTGTTTCGCGCCATCGACTAGCTCTCACAGCGGACGACTGTGATTATATCTTTACCTGACAAAGTGTCCTTATCTGACCATCTCTACCGTCCATCTCGCCGACGCACTGCACTGCAGTTCTTTTAAATCGACCGGCGCTTCGCGGCGTTATCGCCTCGCTCCAATGCGATCTCCGCCACTTGCAGCGGCCACCGAGATCGGCGAACTTTTAAGGTCTCGTTGGTGAATTTGTTGCAGGCCAAGCTCTAGAGATTCGATCTTTTGTGCGACCTCTTCTTTCCGCTGCGATCGTTATCCGATTCAATCGGCTAGGGTAAGGGTGTCGTCGCCGTAGGGACTGTCGGAGTCGCAAAGGATTCGGATTGGCGGCTGTAAGGAAGATAAGAGGATAACGGAGTATTGCGATTCCGGCGCTAGCTCAGGAGATTGTTCCGGCGAAGGCAAAAGGAGTGCTTGTCTGCGATCAGGATAAGGGTTTCTGAGTTCCGATGGGGGGACGAAGTAGATCAGGTGATTGTTCGTGTATCAAAAGAAGGAATTTTGATTAGTTTGATGTTTTCCTTTGTCTTACATTTGGATTTGGGTTTGTGTAATGTCATTCGTCTCTCATTTGAGTTTTTGTCTTCTGATGATTGGCTTTGTAGTTTCTTCTGCTTTGTAGTGGTTACATGCAGTTATTAAACTAATTGTTACATGCCACCATGCTTGGCTGCCATATGCGGATATGCCTCTTTAGCCTTGCTTTTACTAAGATGTATTTTCTGCTTGTTTGTTGCATTTTCAATGCATTAGCTGTAATTTTCCACTGGAATTATGACATGTTCTCTGTGAATCAGCAACCTCTCCATCTATGGAGTTGGAGATATTCATTGTTAACATGCTTTAAGTTTGTTTACGGACCGATGGAATTGATCACTTAGAGATCCCTACGAGAGACTACCTTTTGCACTTTCACCTGTTGATGTACCTAGAACTGTTGATTTCATTCATAGAAGATTATGACATTAGGGTTAGGCCTTACATTTTTTATGTTTAAGTGCACTTGTATTTTCTTCTCTACACTGTTGCTAATTCTGCCTTAAGCGATTAAATTTAACATAATTGAGATTTTAATTGACATAAACGACGAGTTTATTAAATTTTAATTGATATAAATGATCAGTTTATTCCTAGCATTTAACATATGTTGCCCCAAATTTAAGTTTAATTGATAGAAATGATCAGTTTATTCCTAGCATTTAAGATCAGTTTAATTGATATAAATGAGATAAAATTTAAGTAGTTGCCCCAAAAAGTTTGGGACATATGGCTGCTGGTTTGTTGTTGTTGTTTTTGTGTTTTTCAAATGAACAGAGGTAAAATAAATAACACTTATTTGCAATTATATCTATATAATCCAAAGACCTAGTTATTGATTCTGATTTGAATTCTTGAATCAGCAGGGAAGGAACATGTTTTAATGTGACTGTTACTAGGCAATTTACCATAGCTGGTCTTACTTGTGTTTCTTAATTCTTTCAACAAGTGAGACTTCGAACTCCTTTTCTTATTGTTTCAAGAAATGCATCTTGTGGGAGGATGGCCGATTGTCTTATGCTATGGTAAAATGGTACTTGCGTATATAATGGAATACATAATCTCATTCAGCTGTTGCTGCTTTAGAGTATGTTAGATTGAGGAGACCAAGGGTGCAATTAGTTCCATCCCAATGGCAGGTATGCAACACTAACTTTTCTTTTTGTTAGAGAAGAAAACTGCAATGGACATCTGACTCTGAAGCTATTTTTGCTACTAATTATTTCTTTCCTCTTTTGAGATGGAAGATAACACAAAAAGACATATATGCAAGGGCTGGCATGCACTTCTGTAGGACTGTTCCGCCATGTAGAACAATGCTAGGTAACATGCACATATGGCTTGCAAGAGATTATCTTCACATGATAAAACCATCTCTAGAGTGAGTGAGCAAGTGGATGAATTTTGGGGAGAAGTTACTAGAGGAGAATAAGATATATGATAAATATTTCTGAGAATAATTTGGCTTTATGTGTGAAAATCAATCATATATCTTATTATTTACTCACTGAAATAAAATAGATTATGAAAGAGTTGGTTCCTAAACAACTATTTTGATGGATTGTTATATTTATTGCATATCTGCTAATTGAACTGATGTGAATAAAAGATTCACATGGAATGTAATCATATTGGAGTTAAATCTTCTTGGTATATGTTATTGGCAACTTAAGAGTTGATGTAGAGAGTTCTACGTTTGTATCTCTCGTTTACCTTCTACATTTGTGGTTAATTTTCTCTAAATAGATTTTTATTATATTGAAAACATCATCTGGCCTATTACTAACACATATATGTTTCAGGAATCACGAGTAGAGAATGGAAAACTTGAAGTTAACACATTCAAGGAGTTTCTTACAATGGGGTTGTGAAGGAGCTTTGGTTTGGTATTCCCTCAACCCTTGAATTTTTAGTGTGCTGAATCATGAGCTTTCCTATTCAAAGTCTACATGAACAAATGGACACGCTGAAACTGTCCTCAAATTGATTGAAAGGCTTACTATCATTAGCTTTGCTTTAAATCTCCTTCTCACTAGTTGGCCTCACATGCTTTCAATTATTGCTCAGATAAATGCCTGTGAAGCTGAGACACCCACATGAAAATTTGAGCAGGTAAATCCCAATTCTGTGGCTTCATGCACTCATTCAATTAGCTCGCAGAACCTTATCGTCGTAAATAGAGTAGCATGTCGAGTATTGATTGATTGAACATGATGGTGAATTATTTGAACATGTGACTGCATTTTGCTAAGTCTACTGCCATTGTTGGATCCAACCAAACCTGATCATTCTTCAGTGTAGGTTGCAGCAGTACTCTTTAATGTGTTCCAGGAGGCTCCTACGAGTACTGTAAGTTTGTACACATGAAGCAGCATGAAATAGAGTGATCCACAGTGAGTCAGATCCAATGTTTTTGTACACATGAAGCAGCAGGAAATAGAGTGATCCACAGTGAATCAGATCCAATGTTTTCAAAATCAGATCGGTCTTCGTTTCTTCCGGTTGAACCAGCCTGAAACTTTGTCTGAAAACCAAACCTGTGGTGGTCCTGCAATGTTCTAGTTGGCACACATGAAACAGTAACAAAATAGAGTGATCCACAGTGAGTTAGGTCCAATGTTTTTCAAAATCAGAACTGGTTTCAGTTTCTTCTTCGTCCGATCGAACCACCGGCCTAAAATAGTGTTTGAAAACTATACCTAGCGGTGGTCCTGCAATGCCGAGGACCCTGATCTGTTATCATCTGGTCTACCACCACCATGATAAGCCCATAGATACCAGGCAGCGGCAGCATCTCCTCTGCCATTCATGGCTATGGCTACCACTGGTAACTGTGGAGGAGCTGCTTGTCCTCCAGTGAGGGGCCCCTTTGGCCTTTAAGGTAAAGGAGTAATTGACTTGACAAAGTTTAGGACAGAGTGACTGAGTGGATGAACATGATATGATGCATTGCATGGAGAATTATTCACCGCATTTTTCCAAACTTTTTTTTTTTATCATCAATCACATCCAAGACAAAGGCCTCTGGCCTCTTCAGGTTTCATGTATCAGAATCCATTTGTGACTTTAGTTTCCTTTCACTGCTCCATAACTTGTTGATCTTCCACACTCCTTCTGTGGTAAGTTTCAGAGTTCAGTAGTCTTTCCCAAGATGATGATGAGGATGGTGCATTTAGATATAGATAGTTCCCTTTTCAGTATGCTATTCTCGTCCTACCGAACAGATTTTTAGATAGTTCTTTATGTATTAGGTGAAGATTGAACTAGTATTGCATTGTGTCTTGTTCTTCAATGAAGGAGATGTTATAGCAATATTGATCTGGAAGAACAATGATATCGTAACAAGGACGACGAGAAAGAAGAGGAGATCTCTTACACAAACACCATTGAAACAATTTGTATCATCAATTCTTTTTCACCGAGTGCTCTGAAGACGGCCTCTCCAGCCTTCCAACCACCACGCTCTTGAAACTAAACCCCTCTTCTTCGACATGACCACAAGAATTCAGCTCACTCAAAGGCTGCCTCCTCCTCGACTCCTCTATTCTACCTTGACACGACCAACGCTTTGCCATAGAGGATTGTGTGCATGCCATAAACTTGGGCGAGCTCGCCACACTCTTCGCCCGAACATATCCACCTCCATTGCCATAAACGTTCATGTACTTGGGCGTGTTGTGTGCGGTGGCCGGCAATCGGCCTCCTTTCGTCGTCTTCTCCGCATACCACCATTCACAATCATTCTCTTGGTGGTAGTTTTTCCGGTTGGGGATTGCGATTCGACGTGGAACCGGTGAGTGGAATGCAAGAAGTTGAGAGTCATCCGTAAGGCCAAGAGCAGGGGAGCGTCTCGCGTGGTATGCATTGAGATCAATCTCGACAATCTTCAAGGAGCTGTCCAAGCTCGAGGACAGACGTTCCTGCGACGGAACCAACCGAACCGAGTCAGATGAGTTCAAAGCGATGTCGACAATGTTAAATCTGTGCTAGACTTACTAAGGATCTTCGAGCTCGAATGGTGGTGGCTTGAGCTCTAGCAAGAGCTTCCATCCTGCGAAGAGTCGTCACTGCCTGTTTACGTATCAGATGGCCTCTCACTAAAGCTTGCAGCTTGATCAACGCCTTGAGCGCTTTCAGTGCCTTCCTCGCCTTAAAATAATTTCTATAAATATATATTTATTATTTATATTCATATTTGGCACTATAGAGGAGTTACCAGAAATCCCCTGAACGCTGTTTGGATTACGACCGCCGCCGCACGTAACGTCGTCCCGTGGCCGTCCGCCAGGAGCCCCGCGGCGGCCACCGCTACGTTGGAAGAGCACTTCGCCCAGCAAGCTGGCGCAGGATTCCGCCGGGCGGCGGAGGGTAGTAGGCGCTCCCTCGGCCGCCAGAAGCTCCATCTCCTCTTCTCCGTGGCTCCCTCCTGGCCGCCGGGGGCCTTCGCCTCCCTGACGCTCCACAGCCGCCGGAGCCACCTACTCATGTCTGATTCCGGGAGGGGAACAGAATTGCGACGAGGAAGGAGCCGAGCGCGCTGATATAGAGGGAGGGAGAGAAGGAAAGATGCTTCGTGGAACGGCTGACGATGGCAGATAAAGATTACTGCGGTGAAAGCAACAAATGGAATGGAAACAAAAGACGGCAACAGGGACAGCATGGCATTCTGCTCTCATCCCCCCCACCACCTCCGCCACTCTTTTTCTTTTTGCAGGTTCAATCAGTCAGACCGGTTGATCCGGTCCGAATGAACCGGATCGAAACCCGATTACTCAGTCGGATTGGTCGAGCCAACTCAGTTGCACTCCAATCTCCAAGTTGAGTTAGCTGAACCAGTTCATCGGATCGCACGTGGAAGAGTATAAAAATAGGTGAGATTTGTGAGAAAGAGTTACTGGTGTTTAGTGTTTAGGGGAGATTCCCCAGTACGATGAAGTGGGACTTTGGATGGGAGGGTGTGGGCCTTATCGTACAATGACAACTTGACAATGATGGGGGATAGGATTCTAAACGAATCCGTATGGCCTATTTATCCTCTTGGGATAAGAGGGAAACTTAAATTTCAAAAAATTCTTTCTGTTTTGGTTGGACAGTCGTACCCGAGCAAAAGAAGAAGAGACCAGTCGACCGACCAGAGATGCTCAAGGTTTAAAGGGTTAGCAACAAAGAGTGAGTGTGGAGGACAATGTCGGCTAGAGTTAATGATAGAGCCAAAGTATGGCAGAAATTTTACTTTCTGATCAACAAAGCTTAATAGCTTTCGGTGAGATTTCTTGAGCATCGACTGGAATTTTCTGTTTCTGATCGACAATCCTAATTGCTTACAGTGAGATTGATCAAGTGTACTAACCAGGCAATCCTGATTGTTTACAGTAAGACTGATCAAGCTTCGACCATAACATTCAATTTAACCACAACTTGAAGACAAATGGATCCCAATGGATCCGACAGGGAAATCATGTGGTAAGGAAAGCCTACCATGCAGAAATTCAACAGAATAGTATTTGAGCAATGAACTCGTCGTAACTTCTACAAATTCATCAAAGAAACATGAAGAAACTAAAGAAAAGAAACATGATTTGTGAAAAGGAACAATTAACTGATGATCTTCCAAGGAAGATAAGATGACAAAAAATTTTCAGTTTGAAGGTTTTTTTTTTTTTTTTTCATATATTTCACTTTATCAACTTTGTTAATCCTCTTTCATATATGCTGTAGTGCAGAAACAGACAGAAACAAGGATACTGTTTCATCAACATTTTTGTACAGGTTTCAAATTTTTAATAAATAATCATATTGTAGCAGACAATGTTATTATATTCAATTATGTTTCGGATGTAATATAAATACAAAGGAAATTTAGTTACGTAGAAAAAGAAGGAAAAATAGTCATAGTTAACGAAAATTTTATGTGGGCATTTTAGGGGGAAAATGACTTCCTCTAGCCCATCCATCTATCCTCTACTCTCGTCCTCAAGATCCCCTAAACCCTCCTTCATTGATTGTGAGCCCCACCTTTGCCTTTCGTAGTTGACTACGAACCCTCCTGCCCTTTGTCATCATCTGTAAACCCCATCCACCCTTTGTTGTCATCCATGAGTCCCCCTCTGCCCTTCTTCCTCTATCACAAGGCCCCATGCCGTTGCCATTTGACGTCATATGTAAGACACCCTCTGCTACGCTACAGCAACACAAACTTGAACACTTCTGCACCATCATCTCAAACTCTCCATCATTCAGATTAAGAATAAGAAGCACTTCTGTCTCAAACACAAGTATAAGGGAAAATTGAAGCAACCGTAAACTCACCCACATCTTACTCTTTGCTTGTTTCTCCTGAGAAATGAATTATCATATCTCAGTCTCACAATATCTTCTTCTAATGTGTTTTTTTACCTTTATTGCATATAGAAAAGAAATTGTTTCCAAAAAAAAAAGAGTAAAGAATCTTACAAAAAAATTACAGTCCAACCTCATTTCAGCCATGCTACTTAGTACATACTACAACACCACTTTACTACGCTTCCAATGTTCACAAACTTTTCACCCTCTTTTCTTACTCAAATTCCTATCTGCCATGTCATTTTTATGTGCAATTTTCTACAGGAAGTAACAATAATGCAGTGCTGCCTGATTGAGCTTATTTCTCCCTACTAATCGTCTACCTTGAGGACAATTCTAGTTTTGTGCACCAAAACAATGTGCTCTGAGTTTGAAGAGGATAATAAGTGCCCTAGCTGTATCAAGTTGGCCTACAGAAGAATAGCAGAAGTTGGCCTATGAACAATCAGATGTTCTTAGCGCTCTCTAGCAGCCTCTCAGTCAATGTTATCACACATGAACAATTCCATGAAAAGAATATTAATGATGAACATGCTTTTGCAGCGTAAAACAATCTCATATTTCCTAGACATATCAACACTTATAGGTCTGTGGTCAAGGAAGCCTGAACTATATATGAAAAGGAAGGAAAAATCACTACTTGCTCTCACAGCCTAAATGTTTTCTCGGTTCTAGAATGCTAACTAATTCAGCAAAGTTTGAAATTGGTCATTTGTTTGATCTTTTCCAGGTAAAACGAGATCAAATAGAAATTGAAATGCATTGAATAAAGGGGCAAGCACCAAAAAATGGAAAGAAATTGAGAAACCAATGGCTGCTTACTCATGACTGGCTCAGCTACTGATCTGCCGCGAGACTCCGAGGGCTTAATACTCACACGCTGTGAACCGACTGCTCGCATCACATCCGTTGGATTCCAAAATGGACGGTCCAGATCTCACGAACTGGAAAAACTGAGTAAGCACTATCACATACATAAATATTTTCAAGATTTAAATGCATTCAATTCCAATTTTTATTCTGATTCTTCTTCTTCATGAACAAAGTAAAACATCTGTAAGGCGGTTAATCACCCACGAACAGGACAATTAACTCAAAATAATACACTTGTTTGAGGAATATACTTACAAAATAAGTTCTGTGGCTAAACCCACAACTAAACCTAAAATGGCACCAGCTATAACTTGAATCTCTGTATGCCCAACTGATTCGTTCAATTCGCTGCGACTGTACTGTTTTGTATGAATAGGTTCTTTTGTGTCCAGTTTTGAAATCTTCGACTCAGTGGATGTGGTTGCAAGACTTTGGAATGAGTAAGAATCTGAACTGGATCCATAAGCATCCTCCTTGTCGGAAATGGAGAGAACAGGCGATTTTTCCTTGCTGTTTATGGAGGAACTTGTAAGTCTGTTGTTTCCGCAGTCATCCTCTATATGGGATTTTTGAATCCTATTAACGATCTTGGCATGAATGCCCACCTCTCTCCTAACACCCTGAGTATGATGACAGAAGTGAGATCTCATCCTTCAGTGGTTACCAGATTTAAGGAATTAATATTCAGTACTTAAATGAAACAAACATCATCAAATAGCAGGAACCAGAGAATAACTGAGCATATAAGATAGATACTAGTTAATTGTGGTATGCAATTGGTGTGACTGACCAAACTTGTCATCAGTGTGAGCTTGACATCTAAATAAACCCTCAAATCTAAATCAACATGTGGAGTTGTTTCTACTTTGGGAAATAAGCTAGTATCGAAATCATTTATATTTGATCTCAGAGAGAGCAAAAGCTGAGTTCGAGTTGAATAACTCTTTCATGCAGCAAGAAGCATAGAGCAAAAGCTAGAAAATTCTTTAAATAACCAAGCTTTGACACAGTGGGTCTTGCTTGGCGCGGGTTGGATCTTTCTTGATTATGATGAAACCGGGTAGAAACATGAATATAATTAGTCAAAGAAGCTAAATTGTGTAAATATTAACTTGTCCAAACTGACAAAAAAGAATTATCACAAGAAATATATCGTTAGCTTGAAAAATAATCTTTTCGCATGCGTCCATTATATTGGTTATTGGTTCATCGGCGAGCATAGAATATATGAGAATGACAAAGAGTGCGTATAGGTAGATTCATTCTAGAATAGCCTATAGTTAATTCCTGAGCTCAAATTCCAACATATGTTAATACTGAATGAATGTTTCATTCAAGTTCAACAAAAAAAAAAACAAGTATTTTTTCAGTAGTAGAATAACATAAAGTAAAAAAACAAAAGAAACTAAAGAAACCTAAACATTGGTGCAGAAAATTGATTAATCAAGGAATATGAAACCTAAAATATAATGATAAATTTCTGGAGAAAGTTTCCGATACAGAGGAGCTGCATCTGCAGCATGTGTCATCTACTATTCAGTTTCCATTTTCCAAGAAAAATAATTAGAAACTTAAAGAGAAAAGCACAAATATTTATCATTAACTCTCTGGCACAATTCACCTCTGATACATCCAAAGGTGTCAATAAATTTTAATGATAAATTATTTGTTTTATATTTCTTTTGTATTATAAAGTTCTATTTTCTGAAAAGAAAAAAGAAAACTGAGATCAGAAAACTCTCACGAACCAAACAAGACCAATTTTCTTTGTCTGCAAGTAGATTGAGAAAGAAACTCGTTGCTTTCACAAGGTCTGCCATGGATGGTATTCATCATACAAGATTTCTTCTAGAAGTGCAGGAGATAGATATGGCAAACAAACTAATTAAATTGTTCTAGCCCATGGCAATGACAGACTAAACCATTAGAAGTTTGTAGGATTATCAGTTGCGTCACTCAAACCAATTCTAACTCTCAGGCAATAGTATTCAACTATATAAATATGGCTAACACAGTTTCAAAGAAAAAACATTTTCCAGTTTCATACAAAGTCAGCTCACAAGAATAGAGTCTAATTGCAAATTACCATCATGGCATACACAATGAATATAGAACAGAAACCAAAAAAGAAAACTAGTTTACCTGAGCATCGTACATAACTAGAGCAGCAAATACGACAGACATGCCAAATATGGAGTCGGAGAATCCCCTACACAGATAAGTTAGTACACTTACAATTACAAGACCTTGAAGGGAATAACAATAGCTACACACTGGGGAATTTCATCAAACAATTTTACATGCTTACCTCTCCAGCCCAAGCAAAGTAGCCGCAGCAGTAACGGCCTAGAAAAATCCAAGCATAATTGACTAAAATTCCATAGTTCAACCTCACAAATTGCAAAATAAGGGGAAAATAGAGAAGCGACAGCATAAAAAAAGAAACATTTCTGACAGAGGAATGAGTAGACGGCATGCCTCCCGACCGAACCGCCGCCCTGAGGTCGATGCCCTTCCCCCCAATCGCGGAGGTGAGCGGCTTGGCGAGTTGCCCAATGGTACCAGCGATCGCGGCCGCCACCAACACCTACAAGAAGCAGAAATAACACACAAAGAGTTCGCTTTTTGATTCTGAAATCTTCATAGTAGTATGCTGTAGAACCTTGTTGCGGGCAAGGTCTGCGAGGTCGTCGACTCCCAGAGGAAGAGAAGAGACGACGGCGATGCTCATAGCCGCCGTCTTGGTTAGTCTTTGGGGAACAAACGGCGGTGGATTCTGGTGACGGAAGCGGAAGGAGAGAGTAGACGGGAGGAGAGAGGCGGAAGAGCTCCAGTGGAAGCTCATGGTCCAAGTAGCTCGGGGTGCGTGAGATTTGCGGGTAACGCGGCATCCGTTGATCTATTGGTTTGATGAAATTTCAATTTACCCCATATTTATTCAATTTTTTGGTTTGACCTCTATATTTTAGAGTATTACAAGCTAATATTTCTCACTCCATAAGATACAGGAGGAGGGAAATGAATAGGATTTGAGTTCGAAGGTGTAAAATGATATTTACCAACCTACTTGGGCTTTATGAGAAAATGTTGATAATTGTTAAGGACAAAGGGAAAATGCCTCTACCTAACAAAAGACGATTCACTCATCCTCAACATTTCCTCCCACCAAGTCATCCCTGAATCAACACGAAAAAGAAATCACAGGTGACTATGCTCAGACACATTGAGTTTCAACTTCATGATCTCGTGTGATAATCTTTCATATCTTAATCATCGCACCGTCGTGAAGGGACAAGGGAAAATGCCTTGTAGTTTAACTTTGATAACCTTTTATATTAACAAGTACATATTCTAAAAAGATTTAACTAATCTTAAATCATATAAAACTATTTTAAATTCAAGTACTCGAGCAAAACAATTTAATAATAATAACAACATCACATATAATCTTGGAGTCGATTAATAAATTGATTCGCTAACAAAAGCCATCATGTTACAATAGGAAAATATTGATCGAAGTTCAGAACTCAAATTGTTGCTACAAATGCACTGGTTTAAGCCATGAGACCACTCATGACTCTGAGATAGATCAAACTCCAGCTCCATATTATTCGTAGGAGTGAACTCCCAAATTCATCATAAAACAAAATCAGAAGCAACCACCCAACTGCAACAAAATAAACAGGTTTAAGGATCAGATAAAGAGAACACTCGGCGATACGCAGTTTGAATACAACCAGTATAGAGTGAAAGTTCATGTTTAAAACTTTCATAGTAACACAATAAAACAATAACATTCACATTCAAAGAATGATCGACGTATCATAATATGGCAGTTTCTCACATACTTTGATTTGAAACAGTATAGCAATTGAAAAGTTCTGAAAGGAAGAAAAGAGAAGCGAGACTTGGAAAAAGGCATGAATCAATTTCATGGAGAAACCACAAAACACCGCACGCAGAATAAAAGTTCTACAATGAGCCAGCAGAGCAGGGTGGAGTAACGAGATGTTAAACAATGATCCCTGTTGTCTAATTTTAGATTTAAATGAGTAATATGTATCTTCTTTATGTACACAAGGAGATTAGTAAATATTATGGATATTGTGTTTTGCTATAGTAAAGTCATTTGTAATGCATAGCACCTACAAGAAATGAGTCTAATCCTACTATAATTCCATTGAATAAATTAGCGTAGGATATTTATGTAAAAAAAGTCTTTTATTTTACATTTTAATTAGAATATAAAATAAACATTCCTAAATCAGACCCAGAAAGGTTCTTTGAAAACACCAACACACATTAATTTAGAGACAAAATTGAATAGTATTCTTTCCGTTAATAACAATGGAATTATCATCTTTATCTCTTAATTTCATTTTTGTATTTCTATACATAAATTTTTATACATAGAGTGGACGGTTTATTTAATAGAGTAAGACAAAATGAACAAAAAGAAAATTAACTAATGTATCAATCGTTGAAAAAGTATTTGTTTCCCGAAGGTAGAAGTAATCCTCCCATTGCGTATTGGTAATTATCGAGAATAGAATAGATCCTAATTTATCTATTATAGTTTGTTGATAGTAACACTGTGTCAAGTGTGA
Source organism: Kaempferia parviflora (assembly GCA_037177295.1). Lineage (NCBI taxonomy): Eukaryota > Viridiplantae > Streptophyta > Magnoliopsida > Zingiberales > Zingiberaceae > Kaempferia > Kaempferia parviflora. The sequence goes on from JBAMIE010000063.1 coordinate 4,489,285, forward strand.
ATGTGGAAAGGCATTTCACATACCAGGATGGCCTCAATCTCACTATCTGAGACTGGTGTGCGCTTTGGTAAAAGTGAAGCCTTTCCGCCTACAGCAGTGTTGGAAGGAGGGGCTGGAACATTTGAACGAAATCTATAACTCGGACTGTCACCGGATGAGGAGGCAGCCTTTGGCTGGGACTCAATTCCTGAACGTGCAACGTTAAATTACCACCGGAAAGTAATGATGGAAAATGAAGGCTATCATGTTTTATCTCGCCATTTGTTCTGAACAAAAGACCGAGTTAACAAAAATAATTTGAGATGGCATATGTTTTATCAAATGAGCATATGTAAAACAAACTTCACAGTGTTCAGGCTATCATGATCATCTCGTTATATCTGACATTCTAATAGATCATTCTCAGCCTACTTTAAATAACCAGTTAACCTTATGCTGGCAAGCTTTTACTTACTAGAGTGGAAGTCATCTGATTACCAAAAGCATTCACCAAATAACTTTATTAAAACCGTCCATATTTATGTTTCACTGTATCAAAAAAAAAGATACACAAAAGAAAACACAAATACATTATGCCTTTTATATGAAAGTGCCTCTTATACATGTGAGATATCTTCTTCTCACATGAAAAATATTAAATAATATATTATTCTAGTATATAACATCCTCATCGATCAATTGTTTCCTTTCTAAGATAATCGAATTTTGCATGCCCTTCTTATCCTTTATAACAATTTAATACCTAGATTGTGAAGGGGTACTTATTTTGAATCCCACTGGCATTTAGAAAAGTTTGCATAAGCTAGGTAGGAGGTAAGCATATTTAATCCTAAAAATCAAGGATACTAGACAAAAAATATTGTTCATGAGTTATAACTGGCACAATGAATGTGAAAGACTTTTCAAGCAGATCAGTACGATAACAACATTAACATAAGAAGGAACAGCCATTCAATATATACACATATTCCACAAATAAGTCCTTCATAAAATTATTAGTTGTAGAGCTAAAGCCTTACCAGATAACAGTTAGAATAGACACTTGTAAGGCTTGACAAATAGACTAGTTAAAAAATCACAAGTACCACTTTTACCTGGACTAACTAGTATGGCAAAAGTGATTATGTTGTACAATCACTTTCATTTGGAGTTGGAAAATTTTACCAATAATAGTTCTTTCTCTCCTAGTCTACACAAGACTATAAAGATGTTGTTTCCTTTTGTAGTAATATAATTTTTTATCATGTTTGTACAGAGTGGAGAGAACATCATCTTTCGTAAGCATAAAGCACATGCCACGAAAACCAAGCTAACGATCATACCAATAAGCCTAGCAGCGCATATAACGAGTGATAGAATTGATGCTTATAGTTTTGTATAAGTGCTATTGCATTTGGAAAAAATGGAATCAAAGCAAGCCTTTCCTCTGTATCAATATTGTTTCTGCTAATTACAGTTATGACTTGTAATTTGTTTGCCACATGTTTAACCCATGAAGTCATGTCGGCCTAAGATCATGTAGTCAATCATAATTTCCACGTTGCTTCTCTCCCCAATTAAACACCAAAGAGCAAAAATGAATTTGAATTTTCCCTATGCAAAACAAATTATCAGATTAAAGTTGTCCACTAACACAAGTATTGAATTTTCCCTATGCAAAACAGATTATCAGATCCGACGAGAAAAATAAACCGAAAAAAAAAAAACAAATCTAGAGAAGACAAAAGACATATAGATACTTGATTTGAGGAAGGCCATCTCATCAGAAGGCGAAGAAGACCCTACAAAAACAACAAAGGAATAATAAAGAAGAGCATTTGGAAACCCTAGAAAGTCAGAGGCGAGCGGGGAAACGAAAGAACCTGAGGGCTTGACAGGAAGATGCCTGTGCGGGAACTTAATTAAGGGAATTCTCCTCATTGCAATCGTCCCCGCTCTCGATCGCCCTTGCTCTCTCTTCTAGAACAGAACAAGGGTTCTCTAGACCTGCGGCGGCCTTTCCATACGGTTATCGTCACGGCCACCCCACGTGACATAAATATTGTCAAATAATTTCTGAATAGTTTGGTTTTCAAAAATAAAATATCAGAAAATCAAAAGAAAATTGTCCATATTTGTAAACGACCTGATTAAAAGGACATCGTCCCCTCAGGACGGATCGTCCCCTCAGGACGGTGTGATGGTTAAGACGTGGAAGTTTGTCACATGAGGTCTAGAGGTCGAATCTCGGCACGCCCGAGCATATACCTCCCCCATGTCTTAACCATTTGCACTTATGGCTAGTAGTCACCCGTGGTTTACCTCTTTCGTGTTGGCTCTGGGACGGATCGGCGGGGGCGCTGGGGGCGAGCGATTCGCCTTTTGTCACATGAAAGAAAAATAGGAAAAAATATTTTTATTATATTCTAGATATTTATTTAGTTGCATTTGTTTTAGATCCTAAACTTAAATTATATGTTTCATCTTTTTACTGAATTATGTAGTTAAAGTTTCAAAATTACCAAATCACGTAGGGTAATTTATAAATGACCAAATCACGAACTCACTTCCATTTTTTCCCATGTAACTATTCCTAGTAGATTGGATTTTTGTAACTAGTCAAATAGATTTTATTTTTATGCGATTTTGACTACTCTTAATATATTTGATCAAATTAATATTTGATAGTATTTTTCAAATCAGGAGAACTACACGATACATAGGAACAATTTCATGTTATTCCAAGGTCTCTAGAACCATCAGCCAATTTCGGTCAAAACTGGCTGATGGACTTACTGCTCTAAATATATTGGGTCAAATTAATATTTGAAGATACAGATAATATATGCAGGATCGAGATAAGCGAAAGAGGGGGGTGAATATCGCAACGGAAAATTTCGGATTTAAAACTAATTTCGAGTACGCAGCGGAAAATAAGAAAGAAGATAGTAAAAGAAAATAGACACTGTTGTTTTTATTTGCTTCAGAGTCTTGTAACGGCTCTTACTGTAAGACCCATGATCGTTGATCGTTTACTTGGCAATCCACTATCAGTTCGAACGATTACAAATCAAGTACAAATGAATAAATTAAGTACAAAAAAAAATAAACTAATTATACCGATGCCTTGGGAATAGTAGTCTCATTTTAGGGTCGTCGGAGCAGTGTCGTAGTGTCTTTGAGTTGGCTTTGGAGTAGCGCAGAGCAGAAGCTTTGAAGTAGATATTAAAGAGTTGTTGTGTAAAGAAGGCAGCCTTCAGCTACTTAAATACTACAAGGAGGGCGCCCTCAAAGCATTGGAGGGCGCCTCCAGCGTGATGTGGATCAGCTCCGAAAAAGTCAGCTTCTATCCGTGTGAGGGCGCCCTCAATCCCCTGAGGGCGCCTTCAATACGAAAACTCTATCTGTCGAAGCTATCTACGCGAGGGCACCCTCGGACCTCTGAGATGCCGTCCTGCCTGCGTCGACGGCTCTTTTTATTTCTTTTATTTCCTACAAAACATGGTAGTACAAATAATATGCAAAGGAAAAATTATAAAACAGTCAGTGCTGTCTTGCTCCTGACTTTCAGGTTTTACCAGAAATCCTAGGTCGGACCGATGCCTACTGTTCACTCTTTGGGGAATGTGTCCTCTCCTACTCCACTCAGAAGAAATTACCTTTTGCCAACCGGCACCTCCGGTTGAACTTTTGCTCGGCCTTCGAAAACTTGGAACTCGACGACGTCCGGAACTCGACCCGTCTCGACTCCTATCTGTTGTCTTCGCTCGGCAAAGACTTCTGCTCGATCCCTCAGATCAAGACTTCATGCTCGATTTCACTCGCCAAGACTTCATTGCTCAGCTTCACTTGCCAAGACTTCGTTGCTCGGCTTCACTCGCCAAGACTTCTTGCTCGGTTTCACTCAGCAAGACTTCGTTGCTCAACCCTGCAGATCAAGACTTCGTGCCTATATTACCTAGGACTTTTTACCACCTAGGGTTACCACCCCTTAGGACCTAGGGTTACCTCCCCCTAGGGTTTTTCACCTGCCTATGAACACTTAAGACTTTCCTGCACACTTCATTCAGCTTGTCAGATCAACAATAAACCTTAACTTTGAATCATTTGCCATTATCAAAACTTAAGTTCAATTATTGATGCAACCTGCACTATCAATAAATTCATAATAACTAGATAAACTCATAAGACCTAGTTTCACGTCATTCCGAGCACTCTAGGTCCATCAACCGATTTTAGTTGAATAAACCTAAAGAGTTTCGGCCAAAATCAGTTGATGGACACAGAAACTTCGGAATGATGTGAAACCAGTTCTTATATGTTTTTCTAGTTCTCCTGATTGTAAAAATCTGATTCAAACATCAATTTGACTAAATATATTGAGAGTAGTAATTTTTTGAACATGAATTAATTTTTCATATACATTCGTGTTCAGAAAATCATTACAATCAATATATTAAGTCAAATTAATGTTTGATAGCATTTTTACAATTAAGAGAACTAGAAAAATATATAGGAACTAATTTTATATTGTTCTGAGGTGTCTAGGTCCATCAACCAGTTTTGGCCGAAACCGGCTGATAAACCTAGAGCTCCATCAGCAGTTTTGGTCAAAATTGACTGATGGACCTAAATACATCAAAATAATATGAAATTAGTTCTTATATGTCCATCTAATTCTCCTCATTGTAAAATGCCCTAAAATATCAATTTGACCCAATATATTGAGAACAATAAATTTTTGAACATGAATGTGTTTGAAAAATTTAATTCATGTTCAAAAAAATTATTGCTCTCAATATATTTGGTCAAATTGATATTTGAGATCAAGAATATAATCATAAAAACTAGATGGATACAAAAGAACTAGCTTCACATCATTCTAAAGTCTCTAGGTCCATCAACCGATTTTGGTCGAAACTCTTTAGGTTCAATTAGCCAAAATTGGTTGATGGTGGGCCTAGAGTGCTCGGAATGATATAAAACTAGGTCCTATAAGTTTATCCCGTTCTTCTGATTGTAAAAATATATTAAATATCAATTTGACAAAATATATTGAAAGCAATAATTTTTTAAACATGAATTATTTTTCATACACATTTGCGTTTAAAAAAATCACTGTTCTCAATATATTAGGTCAAATTAATATTTGATAGCATTTTTACAACAAGAGAACTAGACGAATACATAGAAACTTATTTTATATCATTCTGAGGTCTTTAAGTCCATCAGTCAATTTTGGCCAAAACCAACTAATGGCTCTAGGTCCATCAGCCGATTTTGACCATCAGCCGATTTCAGCCAAAATCGGCTAATGAACCTAGAGACCTCAAAATGATACAAAACTAGTTTCTATATATTTGTATAATTCTCCTGATTGTACAAATACCCCCAAACATCAATTAAACTCAATATATTGAGAGCAGTGATTTTTTAAATATGAATGTGTTCGAAAAACTAATTCGTGTTTAAATATTATTGCTCTCAATATATTAGGTTAAATTGATATTTGAGCACATGGATATAATCATAAGAACTAGATAAACTCATAGGACCTAGTTTCATGTCATTCCAAGTACTTTAGGTTGATCAACTGATTGAACCTAAAGAGTTTCGACTAAAATAAGGTAAAACCAGTTCCTATATATTCATCTAATTCTCCTAAAAAATATTATAAAATAAATTTGACCAAATATATTAAGACCAGTAATTTCTTGAACATGAATTAGTTTTTTATATACATTATATATTCATGTTGAAAAAATCATTGTTCTCAATATATTATGTCAAATTGGTGTTTGATAGCATTTTTACAATTATGAGAACTAGACTAACACATAGGAATTATTTTCATGTGATTCTAAAGTCTCTAGATCCCTTAGCCAATTTTGGCTGAAACTGGTTGATAGACCTAGAAACTTCGAAATGATATAAAATCAATTCCTATGCGTTTGTCTAGTTCTCCTTATTTTAAAAATACTATCAAATATTAATTTGATTAAATATATTGAGAACAGTGATTTTTGAACATGAATTGGTCAAAACTGTCTAAAAATAAAATCGATTTGACTGGTAAAAAAAAACCAGTCAATTGGGAACAGTAACAGGGAAAAATGGAAGTGAATACATGATTTGGTCATTTATAAACTACCCTACATGATTTGGTAATTTTAAAACTTTACCTATGCGGTTCAGTAAAAATACATAAAATGTTAGGTATATATTATGATGCTTTAATTTCATTTAAAAACTATTCTTCTACTAATCCTACTAATATTGTACAAAATACTAAAAAATAATTTATATGATATATATAAATATTATAGTTTAAAATATAAATAAGAAACAAATGTGTTTAGAACAAAAATATTAGTGGTAATAGTAATTTAAATTTACAAAAGCATAATTTTTATTAAAATAATAGATAAAATATCCATTAGGATACTAAGTTCTAGACAAGAAATTGAGAATTATTTTAGGATTTTTTTTTTTGTTTTAGTGAAACAGATAAAGGGCTAGATTTTAATATTCTCTGGAGTAATCACAAAAGGTTCAAAGTTTTCACATCCTTTCTATCATAGAAAAAGAAATTCTAGCTTGTTCATTGTCAACCGTTGTTGTCGAATAGACATTTAGTTCCAGAGGTAATATATTGGATGAACGACGATCTATTTTATCTCCTGACTCTTTGGAACTACAAGCATTAATTGATGATTGAACAAGAACAATAGTAAAAATAAAAAGGAATGCAACTTTCTGATGATGAGGTAGAAGAGTTTGATACAGAAGGAACTAACACTATGGGAACGAAAAATGAAAGTGACTAATAACCCCACTTCCTAAGGTACAAGTATAAAAAGTTAAGTGAACTACATGAACTTTGATTCCCTTATATCTTAAGGGGATATGTATACAACTTAAACAAGTCACTACAAAAAACTCAATCATTAGCGATGGAATTAGCGATTGGTTGTTTTCCATCACTAATTATAAATTTAAATTAAATTCCATCGCTATTTAGCGACGGTAATAACAATCTGTCTCCATAACGGTCGCTATTTAGAAAATGAAAAAAATACACTGTTAATTTAGATTACTAGGGTTTCCGATCAGGTTTTTTCCCCATCTCCTCTCTCTCTCCTCTCCCTCCTCCAATCGAATTTGGATCTCCGGTGCTCGGCGCAATCTCATCTTCGGCAGCTTGTAGTTGAAAGCCTCTTCCCTCCCCTATCCGATCTCGTGTCCTATGCTCACGTGGTTGGTTGTAGCCTCGCGCTATGTTTGCAAGCTTGGCAAGCTGCGACCTCACAGTCACGAGCTTGGTTGGTCGTGAGGTTAATTGACCACAAGCTCTGCCGCGAGCTTGGCGGACCGCGAGACTTCAACACTTGCATGTGGATGTAAATATACAGTTCTTGGAGATTTAGAGAGCATGTTCATACTTTACATGATCTGTGTATAGATTCTATTAAGTGAAAGAGTTTGCTCTATTGAATATTGTTTTGTTATGAGCTTTGACATGAAAACAAGTTTAGATTGCACAAACAAACAAGTTGAGCATGTACATACTTTACTCACACTATTGTATCTTTTATTGTATGTAAGGTATTATGTAATGTGATTGGTAATAGCTAAATTTTGGTTTTTTTTTATTATCTTCAGGTATACTATATTTTCTGATTGTACCTCTTTTAACAGTGGAGGTGATACCATTTCTGATCTTTCTCATTTAGTGATAATGCACTTCTTTTGAGGTTCAAACTTAATGTATAGTTTAAATGTTTATAGTATTAAGTTTTAATGATTTATTTAAGATTAATTTTAAACTATATCCACCCTTAGTTTTACATGTTTAATAATGTTGTAATTTTTTTCTCATTAGGTTACATGTATATGAGTAATGCTTGGAAGTACAATAGGTTAGAAAATGAATTTATCACTAAAGAATATGTTAATGGAGTTGAATAGTTTGTGGAATTAGCTAAGTGTCATCCTTAGTGTATGAATGGTGATGAGTTACATTGTCTATATAATCATTGCAAATACAAAAATAAAACTTCCGTAATGATGATACCTTGAAAGTACATCTAGGTAGAAATCGATTTGTTCCAAATTACTACAAATGATACTGTTATGGAGAGTCATATTTGTTTAATCAATTGAACCTTCTGTTGCTTCATCATCTAATGATGATACAGTGCAATCTATGGTTTACGACTCGATGAATGCAGTTGATCATTCGAATATAGATAAAATATGAACATATGAAGTTCAGAAACTATATGACATGTTAAACGCTAGTGAAAGAGAAGTGTAGGAAGAAATTCCTTCTGATCATTCTCAACTATCATCTAGTACATGACTATTGGATATCAAGGTAGAACATCATTTCTCAGAATGATGTAATGATAATATTTGTCAATTGATATCAGAGTTACTCCATGTTGATAACATAATGACTTATTGCTTATACAGTATAAAGAAATTGGTTGGGGGGGGGGGGGTTAGGTTTGCCTATAGAAAAAATTGTTTATTATATAAATAACTCCATGATCTTTTGGAATGAAGATAGTGAACTTATTGAATGCAAAATGTATAATTACCCTCATTATAATCAGTGTAGTCGCACATCAAGGGAGTAAAGAAGAATTTATCATAAAAAGTTATGTATTACTTTCCGTTAATTGTTAGACTTCAATTGGTATCAAAACCCGGACTGCCAAAGGACTAACCGCCGACTGTGCATAAGAGTTATGATCCAATTAAGCCATGTGAGTAGAATATTGACCTCGAATAAAGGAAGCAAGGACTCCCATGTCCGAATCAAGAGAATCAAACACCAGGCAGGAAGTCCTAGTTGCAGCTAGGTAAGGAAGTCCTAGTATGTTGGTCGGACCGAGGGGCAGGAAGTCCTAGTAGGTCGGTTAGACCGATGGGCAAGAAGTCCTAGTTGTGTCTAGGCAAGGAAGTCCTAGTAGGTTAGTTGAACCGAGGGGCAGGAAGTCCTAGTGGGTTAAGAATCAGACGTCAAACGGATAGACTTTCCGCTTGAGGGGTGCCTGTGGTCCTTTGTTTGAGGGGGGAATTGTTGGGGTTGCAAGGTTGCAAACATAGTCCCACATTGAAAACACATAGAAAAGATCATAGATTTATAAAAGAAAGATATCTCTATTGGTATGAGGCCTTTTGAGTAGAGTCTAAGAGCAAAACCATGAGGGCTTAGGCTCAAAGTGGACAACATCATACCATTGTGGAGATATCTAAATTCTTTTGGACCCAACATAGATATCCAAAGATGACACTATATAGATAATAAACAGACC
>JBAMIE010000063.1:4528852-4545270 GCA_037177295.1 Kaempferia parviflora
CAATATAACAATTTCTACAATTTTCTCTCATATGAGCTGCTTCAGAAAGTTCCAAACGACGCCGTAATGCTACTCCGACAACCAATGCTCAAGCTTCCACTTATTTCAGTTGTCGGTATACTTGTGCTTTTATTATAGTGATTGTCCAACGAAAGACTCTAGTGTGGGCCTAGGAGAGTAGGAGTCACCGGAGGCTCCGAACCAAATAAATAGCTAGACTTGTGTTTGCGATTGTGTGCTTCTTTCTTTTCCGCTACGTCTGTTTTAACTCGTATCTTTTTAAGAAGCGACGAACGCTATTCACCCCCTCTAGCATCTCTACGATCTTACAATGATAACCTAAATTATTCAGGATCAATCCTTTATATATAGAGAGGTTCCAAAATGCTATCAGTTTATTGATGATAATGGATCAGGCTAAAGAGTTCTACATATTAAATCCGCATCTAATATAAATGATTTTCTCTGGATAAATGTAAGATATAGATGTCACTGATTTATCTTGAAGAGCGACTATGTAAGGTGTAATAATTTTTAACATTAATCGCTCAATATGTTGTCACACGAATCATTTTTCTTCAAGTATGAATTAAATATTCTTATATAGTTTTTATGACTTGATTCTTATATAATCTTTGTGACTTGGACTTTTAACGAGTAGGAGATGTTGGTAGCGGGAGTAGTGGTCATGCATGACCACGCAAATGCACAACGTGCTCATTTACCTTATTAATATCATCCAAGTATAGAGATAAGATAAGAGGGTTAATAAATCTATAAAGTAGGAAAATTCAATTATCGAGGATTGCCGAGGGATTTGGTTTGTGAATAGTCTGACAAGTTGTTCGTTGTAATCGCTCTTCCAACGCCAAACATGAAGAACAAGATCGACAAGGAATCCCCCCAAGTGTTTATAGTTTTTGTTATTCATGCATTTGAATCAACAACATTAACTTCTTATTCATTGCTTAATGGCCACCAATCAAACTATATTTAGGAAGTCAACCTTCTTATTTTGGACTAACTTTGTCATAATATTTATAAATAAGAGAACTAGCCTTTAGATCCAACTACAACTGAATATAGTTCATCCATTTAAGTTTGTAAACTTCCTTTATTTACTCGTAACTCACCATGTACAATCTTCCTTATTTTATGGGCCTTTAAAGACGTAAAGTCCAACTCATAATCTCAAAGTCCCCTTAATTGATGCATCCATCGCGTGTGACAAAAGGTGAATCGCTCGCCCCCATAATTGATGCATCCATCGCGCTGCTTAAGCATCAAGTCATTAATGATAGAAATAGAATCATCTTACGACGTAGCTTAAGCATTCGAGTCATAAATGATAGAAATAGAATCTTTTTATGGTGTCGTTGCACGCCATGAGAAATAGGTTATAGGTTCAGGCTCGAGTGGGGATCGACAATAGCAAAACTGGTGTTGTTAGTTCTTAATTTGATGACTATCTTGACATCATTTCAAATGGGTTCGTTAGACATTTTTTAGTTGACGTCAGATATTCTAGCTCTTCAGATTGATTTTAATATTTAATATGGTGAAAATCTACTATCTTGCTGGATTAATGACGAAGCTTAATTCCTCTGTACCAAACATGCATGGATCAACACATGCCATGGATGTCAGGAGTAATTCTAACAAGACTCTAAGATGTCATGGAAAGAATAGAAACAATAAGAATTTAGAAGAAGAAGAAGAGCAGTTAGAGTTAGTGTTAAATATCAGAGATTACCCCTTCACGAGCTATTTATAGAGTTACGGTTTACTGGATCTCGTGAATTACAGATTGTGAGTGCACAATTATAACGGATCCCGTTAAGAAGCTGTGAGAGATGAAATACCTGGGAGCTGATTTGGAGGTTGACTTGAGAAAGACTTTGAGCTGGAGGATAAGGATACTTGGGAGCTGGCTTGGAGGTTGACTTAAGGAAGACTTCGAGCTGGAGGATGCCGATAAGCACTGATCGGTGGTAGCTGATTGGGCATTGGGGAACTGAGCCCCCAGTTTATCCGATCAGCGGAAGCCAATTGGGATGCGTGGAACTGAGCCCCGAGAATAACTGAAGGGAACTGTCCCTTGTGTTGTCAGCTCGGCGATAGTCGATCGGGCTTTAGGTCCGCTGATCGGGATGCGGGAAACCGAGCCCCAAGATTATCCGATCGGCGGAAGCCGATCGGGATGCGGGGAACTGAGCCTCGAGATCGTCGGTCGGATAAGCACGGCCCCGGCTCAGTTCCCCAAAGCCCGATCCGTTACCGGCGAACGAACAAGCGCAGGTCACAACTCCCCTCAATTACTCTTGGGGCTCAGTTCCCTGCATCCCGATCAGCGAACCCAAAGTCCCGATAGACTACTGCCAAGCGGACAAACACGGGGTATTATTCCCCTTAGTTACTCTTGGGGTTCAGTTCCCTCCATCCCAATAAGCTTCGGCCTATCAGCTTGGCCTTTCTAGAGTAATGTAAGTTACCCTAGGCCCATTGGACCTTCGGTCCAGAAGCCTACATGCTTGTTTTATCATTAATGCTCACGTGAATTTTGAGGGAGGATTAGTAAAGATCACATCAATAGCTAACAAATAACTAAGCTGAAGTTGAGTGCGTTGTCTTCTCAGAACAGTGCGATGGTTAAAGATATGAAAGGTTATTATATGAGGTATTGAGGTCGAAACTTAGCACGTCCGAGCATATACTTCCCCAATGCTTTAACCATTTGTACTAATGACTAGTAGTCATCCGTGATTTATCTTTTCTGCGTTGACCTAGAGACAGATTGACAGGAATTCTGAGGCCGAGCAAATCACCGTTTGCAAGTTGAGCCATGTTGGCTAGAGATGCTGCGCTGGAAGGGGATCACAATCCCAAGATATCAACATTAATCCTGATTCAAGCTACTTCAAACATCGCACCTCGAGGAATACTTGATCAAGGAGCAACATCTTCTAAAAGGGAAATCCATCAGAATTGCCAGCACATCATTCAGTTTGCTTCTTGGTGCTTGCAGATTGTCAAGGCTGTCTGGATTTGCTCCAAAATCTATCTTGGCGCAACTTTTGGATCTGGAAATCTACTTGGCAAAATCAGTCTCTCTAAAATGCCCAGCTTTTGGATCTGGAATCTACTTAGCAAGGACTCAAGGACAAGGCAATCCCCACAGCAATGCTACCCAACATATGCCTTTCCATAAACTAAACCAAATCACAACAGAAAGTAGTCAGAAATCAGGAATAGTCAATTGTTCATCACATGACTCTGCATTACCTAACTATAATCTGCTTCAAGGACAAGAACACTACTAGATCAATCATCAATCTAACAGTAACAGTGTACAGTGTTTTTCTGATGAAATGATACTTGAGCATGTTATCTTAATCACAGTTGGTTGTCTTGCAGATCGATCATGTGTAGCACATGAGAGAAGGTTAAAGTAGTATATATTTGGGCTACTCTTTTGACCACGCCATTCCAATCTTTGCATCCAACTGCCATGAAGAGCAGAAGCTCCAGAGCTGTGGGAGGTGTCGTCCTCTCTGTTCTCTTTCTCTTCCACTTTCTCGCATCCACTGCCTTCTGCCTACCTATTGACGAGAAGTTGGGGAGACTACTGCATCCATTGGCAGCCAATTCTGTTGACTTAAGTGGGATGCATGTTGTGGCAAGGCAGCCTGAGAAGGCATTCAGGGCAAGCGAGAGGAAGCTGCCGCCGAGCCGGTCTAACCCGACGCAGAACTAGCCGATGTTGCAAGGTGGAAGGAGTGGAAAGAGTGATCTCCTTGCATAGTTTTGTAGTGAGTTGGTCCAGTTTTAGATTCTCCCTTCTGCCTTTCTAGTCAAGTTGTATGTTAGTTTCTAGCCAATGGGTGATGAAGAATCACTCTGTACAGTTTAATGCTGGGAATAAATTATTGTTCTTGGAGCAGGATGATGATTTTCTGTAATTGCATTGAACATTCAACTTTACAGGATGTTTGGCTTTCAAACGCAATAAATGCTAATGGCGTGAGAAATTATAGTCAATGGAGATTTTCAAACTACATAAACCGAATGTCAAAATTTACAGTTTACAATGGACCTTCTTCTCTTTCAATGATGCAACTACATATCTTCAAAGTACATTATCCACTTAAACATCCGATCAAATCAGATCTATCTCAACTTGTTTAACCCATTCCCTACACTCCCTGCTGAACATTCCTATTGTAAGCCATCCTTGCCCTTTGGATGACAATCCAAAGTGCCAGGATATAACTTCTTAAAGTGGAGTTTCCTCCCCTGTAATTGTTGGGAATCAAATTTCCATCAACTTTGAGTTTCTTGACATGTGCCATTTTGCCCCAGTCTTCTTCTCCATTCTGACATCGAGCAACCAGTGAAGCACAACCAGTAATGGTAAGTTCTTCAAGTGAGGCAGGCACGCCATCATTTGGCAGGCCAGTGAGAGCAGAGCAGCTAGTGATATCAAGAGAAGACAGAGCTGGGAAATGTTTCAGGTTGCTGGGTAAATGTTTGAGACTTCCACAATGACCTATTTCAAGACACTGTAAATAAAGAAGCTGTCGCAATGCTCCTTCCACATTCTGAAAGTTTGTTAAATCTTCGCATGATCTGATTTCCAGACGCTCGAGGGATGTAAGATTTTGAAGCAGTTCTTCTGAGAACAAACTCGCCTTTATTTTTAGATGTTTGAGTGAGCATGAAGATAAACCATCAAATGACGAAATACTGAGTTGTGGACAATCTATGATTGACAAGTGACTGAGGGAGCATAGGGATTCTAAGCCCAACCATGTAATTTTATTACACTTAGTAATGCTGAGAGACTTCAGTCGTGTGAGGTGCTTCAGTTTTTCGGTTGAAAGGCATGTCAGCTGAGGACAGTTAGTGATGGAAAGGTTGGACATTGAACTCACACTCCACAAGCATTCAGGCGGTTCTGGGTAGCTGTTTGGAACTTTTATAGTGACAGTTGGAATTGTCATCCCTTTTTGCACCAGGTGCTCATATTTGACTGAACACGAGCATTCTGAACCAATTCTTGAGTAGGACACATCAAGCTGCTCAAGTAGTGTCAAATTTTCCAAAAATTTGTAGACTTTCTTCAAGACTCTGTACTCATTGAATATTTTCACAGAACGAACAGGGATTAAGCTCTTAAGGTGCTGGCACATGGAATCATTCAGAACCTTGGGACAGTTGACAATTTCGATTTGTTCAATGAGAGAGAATGCTCCAAACCATCCTTCGGTAAAAGAAGAAAGATGGTTACAGCTGTGGATGATCAAGGTTTTGAGTGGGTGGCCCTTCATCTCTACTTGGCCACTCTGGCTTCTTTCTGGTACTGGTCTGATCTCCGGAAGAGTTGTGATTCCAACATCGTTCAGCTTCAGATTGGTGAGTGAACAAGGCAATAGAGGCAATGCCTCCAATTTGGAGCAATTTTCGATAGAAATCTCAGAAAGCAAAGGGAAGACAAGCTTATCTGCTGTTATCGACCATTTGTTCCAGATTGGCATGTTGGAGAAGTGAAGCTTCTTGAGCAACGGGAAACCGCTATCGCCACAAAACTGATGACTAAGTTCTTGGACAGTACACATACCATCCATAACCAGAGTGCTTAGAAAGCGGAGATCGCCAAGTGATGGAAGGAATACCCAGTTGGGGCAATTAGTCAGGTAAAGCTTTTCAAGGTTGGACAGTATGGGTTTTGATAACCACTCAGGAGACAAACCAGTATAGCCTTTGATTTTCAGCACCTTGAGGTTTGGATGTGGTTGAAGACACCTCATTACCTCCCCAGCAATGGTTGAATTTCCATCATTTGACCATTCTAAACTCAATTCTTCAAGGTACTCTTTATTGTTCAATACAGCCAGATTTTCTTCCTTCTTTCCAGCATTAGCAAATAATTTATCTAGCTTTGTTACTTTGTTAAGTTGCTTCACAGAAAGGCTTCCTCGGAGTTCTGTCAAGCATTTCAGCTCTGCTATGCTGAGTCCCTCCTTATCAATGACCACAAATTCTTTTAGTTCTTGTAGGCCAGTTAAGTTACCGATCCTAAGTATCTTTGAAATCAGAGTACTTCCTGCTTCAAGATGCCTCAAGTTTCTCAGTTTCCAAATGTTTTCAGGCAATACAGTCAATTTGTTACCAATCAGTTTCAATGTCTGAAGGTAGTAAAGTTCACTAATAGTGTCAGGCAGTTGCTCGATCAGGTTGTCCGATACATCCAAGTATCTGAGATGCTTCAGGTCTGATACTTTCTTGGGCAACTCAGATATGTTTAGCCGACTCAAATCCAGCACCCGAATGCATTTGATCTTCTTAAACAAATTCTCAAGTTCTTTTCCTGTGACAGAATCAGAGATGCGAAAGAACAGCAGGGTTCGAAGGCAGCATAAAATTTTCATTTCTGCAAGCTCAGACAGCTTCAGGTCATCTGAGATGACTGATAAGTGCCGGAAATTTGAAGACAACTTGTGTGTTTTTTTATCTTCTATGCTGCAGCCCTCGTCAATTGAAACATACTGTGCTAAATCACGCATCAAATTATGCATTACTACATAAGATTCATTCTCATCCTGGAGGAAAGATTTGTTGATCAGTTCATCAAAGTAACTGCTTCCTACGTCCTCTATTCTGTGCTTCTCATGGGAGTGAATATAACCTTGCGCCATCCACATCTGAACCAACTTAGTTTTTTCAAATCTATATTTTTTGGGGAATATAGAGCAAAACGCAAAGCACTGCTTCAAATGTGCAGGCAGAGCATGGTAACTCAACTTTAAACTTGGCAAAATATCCTTTTCTTCTTGTTGTATCTCCCACAGCTCACTTTTTGCAATACTTCTCCAGAAATCTTCTTTGAGGTTCGACTTCAAAACTCGTCCTAGTGTTCGTATGGCCAAAGGTGAGCCTTCCACTTTCTCAACAATCTGCTTCCCAAGAGAAGACAATTTTTGTTGCTCTAGACTTTCCCCACCTAAAGATGCTGCAGTTTGGAACAAAGCCCAAGTATGATCCTCTGATAAGCCATTCAAGAAGTAGGGCTGCATCATGGCTGACATTTGTGCTACACTTTTGTTTCTAGTAGTTACCACTACTTTACTCCCATTCTTTCCACTGCTCAAAGAATCAAGGAAGCCACCCCATGCATCATTATCCACACACCACAAATCATCGAGAACAAGAAGAAAGGTTTTGCCCTTAAGTTCCTCCATCAGCATTTCTTGCAGTGTATTCCAGTTCGTTAATTCACAGGGCACATTCTTAGTTATGGATTCCAACATTTCCAGCACAAGCCTTCTTAAATCAAAAACATCTGAAACATGGAGCCATATTCTTGTATCGTAATACTCATTCACTCTCTCGTCATTGTAGATCAGCTGAGCTATGGAAGTCTTTCCCACTCCCCCAACACCAACTATGGGAAGAACAAAAGCCTTGTTTCTGATAGTGTTGGAATCTGAATCATCGTATCTGCACAACTTTTCTATTATGTTTTCCTTATCTGTATCTCTACCAAGTATATCTGATTCAACTACAAATGAACTAGTTGCAAGGCGGTTTGTGATTGGGTGCCTGACTGCATTGTTTAGCCTCTCTCCTAAGCTGAAGTTACTAGTGGCCTTGGCAATCTGATCTAACCTTTGTCTGACCGTTTCGATCCTGTTTTTAAGTTCAGTATCGGGTTTAAAAGGAGAGGAACTGCTTACTTGTTCTTTGGCTGCCTTGGCCGCCTCTGCCACCTTGACCTCGTCCAGCAGATCACCAGCATCGTAAACTGCCTCCTTGAGCTCCTTCATCCACAGCAGCACAGCCTCATCCTTGATCAATCTGCTCTCGCAACTGTTGACGATGGCTTCGATGAGCAGAAGCGTCTTCCCCATCTCCAGCAGGTTGTTACCGACATCGACAGAAGAGAAAAGCTTCCCGCCGAAATATATGACCAGATCCTTGACCAGCGGAGAGATGTAAGGATTGATGAATCCTACTATCACCCCTACAGCAGCCAGCTCCAGCACCATGATTTCCTTCTCAGTGACACAAGACACAATTCACAATGTTCAAAAAATCTTGACAATGTTTCTTTCTTTTCTAGCTGAATGCTAAAGCTAAATGAGTTCTTTTGATTGCTAGAATGAGACTGGTCAGTCAAGAAATAGTAGCTTCCTTTTGCATTGACTTGCCAATATTTTTAACAAGGTGCCTTTTTTATGTTACAATAGGATTGAAGTTTCAAGTATGACGACTTCATCGACTTATTCATAAAAACATCCGGCAAAATGCCAATTACACTTCTTGATTATAAAAGTAATTCATTTTCTTTATTTACATTCATTCTAAAAAATTAATGAAAGATATTTTTTTTCCTTTTATCTTTCCTACCTTTCTTTTGATTTTATATGTTTTATTTAATCTAATTTATCATGTTCTTCCTCCTGGATTTTTCTAATAATGGACCTCCACTGACTCTGTAGATATTAATTATGGATGGAATTAGTATTGAACCTATTATAACTTTTTGTTTAGTCAGAGTAAACTTGGGCATTTTATTAAAAGAGGACCCTTGGTAATTTGTATTTACCAAAATAACCACTTACAATTAATTTATAATATGAAGGAGCCCCGTATTAATTTTTCCCTAAACTTGGACAATATTAATTTATAATAAGAGTGTTGCAGGTTAAATATTTCATCTTTTACTGCAACAACTATTTCTTATAAGAATATCCAAAAATAAATAAAAAAATATAGAAAGAAGTATTTGGTCAAAATTTTAATATTCTAAGTTAAAAATACATCACAAAATTATAAAAGAGAAACTTAATGGAATACAATTATAAATTTAAATATATAAAATATAAACATAATCGTTTCAGAATATAATAAAATCTCAAAAACTAAAATAATACTTCTTTATTATTAGAGTTTTATAATTTATTGGCATAAGTTTCATACGGTGATGTTTTGATGGTTATATATCGTGGCCACCATCAATCCATGATGATTAAAAATAAATCATATTTTATTTATTAATAACACCCCAAAATAAGTCATATTTTTATTCAATAATTTTATTAATGTTCCACTGAAGTCTACTGCCAGCCCTTTAATCCTCTTTAATAAAAGAAAAAACTTAAAACATTAATTGAGTGACAAAAAATATAGAGAGACAGATGGGTAATCTGTCACTATCAAAATGAGTTGTAATTCATATTCAATATTGATTATTAATGCCTGTCCAAAATTGATTATTACTTTCTAGGTCAAGGTTTTTATTTTATTAATGCTCTATTGAAATCTTTTTTTTTTTTTTTTTAGAAAAAACTACAGTCAGGCCTTTAATCTTCTTCAATAAAAAAAAGTTTTAAAAATTAACTGAGTATAAAAATAAATAAATAAATAAACCTTTTTATATACACTAGAGCTGTTTTGAGGACCGGCTAAAAACTGCTGGTACTCATTCTTCAGGTTTGGGACCTAACATTCTGATTTTACAAGGAGTTTAAATGTTAATTTACTTAATGAAATGTATATTGAAAGCGAAACAGAAAAGAATATTAAGAACTGATGCAAGTTGTCATTTGAAAAAGAAGAGTGAAAAAAATACATAATGCTTCTTTGATCTTTTCAAAGGGAATAGAACTGCATGATTATGATTGAGATGACTTAGCTTATTCTAAGAAGTCATCCCTAATCAAAGTCGTCGTTTTGCACCACTAGGAAATTTCCCAGAACCATCGTTTTAGAAAAATTAAATGTGTACCTGTCAGGTGAGGAAATTCTGAACCATGTGGCCTGTTCCTTGATGTTATCAAAAAATAATTGAAGAGAGCTGGAAGATAAGGGTTGGAGGGAAAAATAAACAAAGATAAGTCTTAGTCGTCAATCTTGCGTCAGATGACTTGATTGGAATTAATTGATCTGATACCTGGCTACACCCTTGTAATTTCAGAAAGTATCTTCATTTGCAAGAACATGATGGAGCTCTTGCTGCAAGCAACTTCCCTGAATGTTATTATTGGAAACATAATGGATGCTCTCAACTCACCTGAGTTTGAAGAATTCAAGCTTGAGTGTGCTGTTGAAAAACATACCGACAATCTCAAGATAGCACTTCTCAGGGTGATGACATCGCTGAGAGTTGTATTGGAACACAAGAGGGAAGCTGATGAGCAAGTGGATCTTCAGCAACTCGAAGATGCGTTATGCGACATAGAAGACACAGTTGATGAACCCGAAGCACTGGAGGTGAAGGTACATCACCTTTTTCAGTTATCTTCTGATTTAGCAATATCAAGTACTATGCTCAAAAATTTTGTTGAAAGACTGGAGGAGGTTGACAGAAAAATGAATAATAAGAAAGGGAGATTACCTGAGGAAACAAAATCAACCACAGAGATATTTGAGAAAAGTAATCACCTTAATACTGCACCAAGAATCTCTGATTATGTCAGAAAATTGGATGTTGAAACTGTCACTAGTCATTTGCTCTCAGAAGAGTATCAGTGTACATATCGAAATGTCTCAATTCTTCCAATTATAGGTTTCAGTGGGGTTGGAAAGACAACCTTGGTGAAGCGAATCTATGATGACGACAAGATCGAGAGCCATTTCCAGACAAGGATATGGGTGACAGCGTGTGGCTACTTGGATGAGAGAAGTATTATCAAAGAAATACTCAAGTCTGTATCAAGAGGAAGACCATGTGAGATTGTTATTATTGAGATGCTCCGTGAGAAACTCAAAGAGAAGCTATTGGGCAAGAAGTTCTTGCTGGTGCTGGATGATTTGTGGCACGAAGACATGAATGACTGGGAGTCAATTTGCTGCTTACTAGAGGTTGGGAAAAAGGGTAGTAGAGTTGTGGTGACAACCAGAAGTGAGGAAGTTGCAAAATATGAGGGAACAATGAAGGCCTACAATCTGGAGGGCTTGTCGAGCGAAGATTCCTGGCACTTGATAAAAGACCTTGCTTTCCAAGATAAGGATCAGGCCACAGAGATAGAAGAATCCTGCAAAAATATAAGCTGTAAACTGAGAGGTTCACCTTCTGCAATTAAAATATTTAGCGAATTGTTGAAGATCAACAAGAATGAGATTGAGAAATTGAAAAAGCTAGAGGAAGATAATGACTATGGCATGTCTAAACTACTAAAGATGTATTATCACTGCCTTCCTTTGCAGCTCAAGCAATGCCTGATCTATTGTTCCATATTTCCAGAAGACCACAAATTCAGCAGAACTTCCTTGATCCATATTTGGGTTGCATTGGGCTTTGTTCAATCCCAAGAAGGTAAATTAGATGAAGAAATAGCAAGTGATTATTTCAATTATCTGTGCCAGATGTCTTTCTTCAGCTGTTGCAGGGGTCGATATGTCCTTCATGGATCAATAGCTACAATGATGCACCTGAGGTTTGAAGACCCATATCGAGGTTCAGGAAACAAATCGGCGCCGCCGTCAGTGCTTCATTTAGCATTGTCAACTTCCAGTAGCCTTAACTTGACAAACTTCGATGAACAGTATAAAATCGATCATCTCCGGACGCTAGTATACTTGAAAAGATACAAAACAGGTTTTGATTGCATAGGTGATGACATAATCATGAAGCTGAGGTCTCTGCGTGTTCTAGATTTGAGTCACAGTGACATAAGAGAAGTCCCAAATTCTGTAGAAAATCTGAGGCATCTTAGATACTTGAACCTTTCATTCTGTAGACTAGAAAGGCTACCGGATTCGATATGCAAGCTATCGAGGTTGCAAATAGTTAATCTCACTGGATGTCATATGCTCACTGGACTACCCGGAGGAATGAGTAAATTAACCAACCTGAGGCGTCTGAAAGCAGCACCAGAGTTGGTTTCCACAGTTGCTGAAATTGGGAGGCTTTCCATGCTTCAGAAACTTGAGGAATTCAAGGTTTCCAAGAAGCCAGGATTCACGATTGAAGAGCTGAGAAATCTGAGGCATCTTAGGGGAAGTCTCTGCATTCAGAACCTAGAAAATGTTAGAAGCAAGACAGAAGCCAAGAAGGGTTCTCTAAAGAGCAAAACACAACTTCAGACCTTGAAGTTGGTCTGGACTGTTCAGCAGAGAGATTCAATCGATCCCAAGCAACATGAAAATGTGATAAGCAACCTGACGCCCCATGATAAACTCAAGCATCTACACATTGAGAACTATGGTGGCGAGAGTGGACCAAAGTGGTTAACTGATGACAACCTGACAAATATGGAGAGCTTAGGACTCAAAAACTGCTATAGGTGGAGGGAATTCCCAGCTTGGCATCATCTTCCATTACTCAGGTTCTTGGAGTTAGATGGACTCAATGGAGTTCAGACGGCAGCAACCAATTTTCAAAATCTTGAAGAGTTAAGATTAACTCACATGGTGAATTGGGAGGTGTGGCAGGGGGTGAATGATGCACCATTGTTCCCTCGCCTCTCTGTTCTAGTCATAGCTGAGTGCCCAAAGCTGACAGTGCTGCCTCAACTCCCTTGTTCATTGACAAGCATGCGGATAGAAAGAGTGGGCTTGGAAACCCTTCCAGATTTTTGCACATGCAAGGGGGGTGTACCTTCCCTTGTGTCCTTGTTCATTTCAGACTGTGAGAAACTCACCACCCTTGGTGCTGGACTTCTACAACAAGATCTGAGGGACCTGCAGGTGGTTACAATTACAAACTGCATACAGCTACATTCAGTGCCACTGTCATGGTTCCACGCCCTCTTGTCCTTGAAGTCACTCACGGTCAAAAACTGCCCCAAGCTCAATGATGATCCTAGGCCCACACTGCTCCAAATGGAAGAGGGACAAAGCACTGGTGGATCTTCTACGGATGGAATCAGCAATTCACTCTTCAACTGGCTGAAGTCGGCAACTTCACTCTCTTCGGTCTCTATCACCAAGGATTACCTTGGCATCACCGAATGCATCAATCATGCACTCCAGCATCTCACAGTGCTTGAAGCATTGAGCATCCATGGGGAGAGCAAATCGAAGAGAAAGGATGATTCCGCAAGTGCAATCTCTCTCAAGTTCAACTATGAAGAGAGCAGAGCTGATGCAAATTTAACGGAAAATAAGCTCTCCAAAGCAAACAATAAGATAGTGCAAATGCAGTGTGATTTAAATGACACCACAATTGGCGAGCTCATCAACCATTTCGAGTACCTCTGTCGCCTAGAGATACACGATTGTCTGACAATTACATCCATATCTGCGAATGTGTTGTGCAGACTGACGACTCTGAAGAAGTTCTCTGTCAGTCGTTGTGAGGAGCTGAGCTCATTAGGGGTACAAGTCCTCATAAAGCTGGAGAGCTTGGTCATAGAGAGGTGCTCAAAGCTGAAGTCATTGGTTGATGAGGATATAGAAGACAAAAGCTTGAAGAAGCTTGAATCATTACAGAGCATGGTAATCTTTGTTTGCACTAGCCTTGCATCGCTGCCAGTGCTCCATGATCTCCCAAAGCTTGAATATTTGCACCTAGAGGAATGCCCTGCAATCAGATGCTTGCCCAATGAGGGAGTCCCCAACTCATTGAAGGAGTTGGTCATCAAAGAATGCCCAACTCTAGTGATGAGCGTTGCTGGCAAAGACTCTGACAAGATTGCTGATGTGCCTTACAAATTCATTGATCATTATTGACATCCACAACTGCTTGATGATGTGTGTATTAGTTTTCTATGCAAGAAATAGTGTTAATAGTTTATTTGCATTGTCTTCTGTTGTATCTGTGATGGAACTCTTTAAGCAGCAATTCAAATATGTTGTATTGCTGCCTGCAGTAGTAGGAGATTGAAGGGATTCCAACGGAAAAAAAAAGGATTATAAAATGTAATTCTCTTGAATAAGGCTTCTACAAAGAATAATTGTAAATATAAATGATAATTTTCCATATATAGGAATGATCTCATCTCATAATTATAATCACATTTGGAAATTATACGAAGAACTAGTTTACTAGTTTAAAATCCTGAACGAGCATGGTGCATCTAGGAATTACCTTCTTCTAAAAGAATTTTGAATGTAAAATTTTCAACGTAATTAAATCCTTCCCTCTACCCCTCACTCAAATAGTTTAGAGAATTAAAAGATCAATAAAATAACCTAAATTACTAAAAATTCTAGATTTTTGTCAAGTTTTTAAAATTATATATTTATTTATTTATTTCAGTAGTATAAATGAGGCATTAGCCAAGCATGCTTTGACCAGGGTGAGCAAGACAGTTTATGGAGTGTGACACAAGTTAAGGTGTCCCTTATTTAGGGTGAAGCAAGTTTTAGAAACCTTATGCATATCCCACCTAAATCAAAATTTAGCGAGTTAGATTTAAAGACTTTTTGTTAATGTGAAAGGATTTTAATTTGTATAAT
Source organism: Kaempferia parviflora (assembly GCA_037177295.1). Taxonomy (NCBI): domain Eukaryota; kingdom Viridiplantae; phylum Streptophyta; class Magnoliopsida; order Zingiberales; family Zingiberaceae; genus Kaempferia; species Kaempferia parviflora. The sequence continues at coordinate 4,543,256 of JBAMIE010000063.1, forward strand.
AATATTAATGGAAGAGGTTAATATTGTTGCTCCCATCATATCTAGACCTGACCCGGGCTAGGTCTGAACCGACCGCACCCAGGTCGTAACAGGGGTCAACAATAAAAACCTTAACATGTTTTAATTTTTTAAATATATATGTATAATATTTAAGTTGTATTAATGGTGTGGTTCAATAACCTCAACATATTTATCTTCAATCCTTTGATGTGCGGCTATTCTACCTATGTATTTAAACTAATTTGTTAATCTATTTGCAAAACGTGGGAACGGTTCTGAACTGTAAATCGTAACTGTCTTAGATGATTAAAGTTAAGGGTCAATATTTTATGAACCGTCGAGATGATTCCGAATTATGTTCAGATCTAATCATATCCAATGTGAAATGAGGATACTTTATGGTCGTTTAAAAAAATCAAGCCTTATCTTGTCCTCCTGTATCGCCTCCATATTTTTTTAAATATTATTAGTTAAATTAAGGTCTAAATGTTTATCATATCTCCAACTGATCGAGCTAGTGTAAACTAAAACTAAGTAGTAAGAAACTACAATTAAACTATTTGATTAATCTTGTATATGCAGATCTGTTATGGTTTGTCAAATAATGCCCCAAAAGCTATATGTCAACTATCAACTAGCAATGATGGTAGGAAAAACAATTCAAAATTAATTAATGTAAAATTTAGCAATGCGTTCTCTAAAGTATCTGGACAGTAAAGCAATGGAGCTGTTAGAGATTATAGTTGTCTAGACAAAATCTGTTAATACTAAGATCACTAGAAACACTATAAATCAAGGAGGACACATGGATTTGTTACGTTGCAGAGAGAACTATATATAAAGGAAAGGTAGAACGTACCTGTGATAAAATCAGGATCTTTAATGACCAAAAGGCTAGTTGAAAGGCGGCCATGGCATGGGAAACAGAGGAACCGGCTGGGAGAGATTCATAGACGAGCGCAGGGAGCTCAGATCACAGCAAGGGCGACGAGGTAGGCTTGGCGGAGGAGGATCGTAACGGGGTCGGAGAGCATGGCGGGTATGCCAACAGCGGAAAGGTTGAGGAGGATGATTATCGCGGTGGAGGCGTCGAGAGGAAGGGCGAGGGGCGAGGGGCGAGGAGACAGAGAGGAAGACGGATCCGCCATGGAGGCGATGACGAAGAAGGCGGAGAAGCGGACGTAGTTTCGGAGGAAGCCGATGAAGCGGTAGTAGTAAAGTACATCGTAAAGAGTAGCGACCGCGGCGAAGAGGGCCACGAATTAGGAGATGGTGTTGAGGAGGCGCCGACAAGGCGGCGGAAGGGGATCAGAGGGGGATTCGGCGGAGACGAGGATAGCGGCGGTGGTGACAGGAAGCGTCTAAGGCGTCGGCGGAAGATATAGAGGAGGGTGGAGACGGGAGACTTGATGCCGTGGAAGTACAATACGCTTCTGCTCCGTCGCCTGAGGGAGGAGAAATTGGAGGGCCAGAGGAGTAAGAGAAGCCGAAAGAAGAAGAAGAAGACGACGACGAAATGAACCCGACCCGAAACGGTTCGGATGAGAGATTTTTGACTTTGGGTCGGATTCCATATAAAACTTTTTTAGTTGAAAATTTTTCGATCGGATTCGGTTAGATTTTGGTTGGGTGTAGTGATTTTTTTAACGTTAAATTAAATTTTATTTTAAAATTAAGATATATATATATATATATATATAGAGAAATGCTCTCCTGCGGCACAAACCGTGCGGTTTGGTGCGGCACGCCGCGCTGGCGTTTTCCACGTCAAAATATTCATCGCGATTTCTTTTCTTCTTCGTGAAATGCTCTCCTCCCTCTCTCGCCCTAGCTTCCCCTTTTCCCGAACGCGACTCCCTCTCTCGCCGTCGCCGAACCTAGGGTTCTCTCCTTGCGGAAGCGCCGCATCTCTCGCGAGCCAACTCCACGCCCCGCCCCGCCTCTGGTTTTCTCCCGCAGTCTCTCTCGCCGAAGCGCCGCATCTCCCTCACGTTCCTCTCTCTCTCGCCGAAGAC
>JBAMIE010000063.1:4548469-4571507 GCA_037177295.1 Kaempferia parviflora
CCCATGGGGATTGAATCCAAATGGTATTGTAAATTAAATCGTGCAACTCTCTAATTCAACCACTTTGCTACAAAAGTGATTGTGTTCTCACAAGAGTATCAAATTACCTAGTAGGTAACATATTTACTACAATGAAGCAGAAATCAATTTTCGGCGGTGTACATGTTATCGGGAAAAAAATCTTCTCCCACTTTTAGTCATTTATGCTGCGTTTGGTAGACTGTAATTTATAGGGAATGTAATTTATATAATTATAAAATGACAAAAATATCCTTTGTCATCTCCACCGGCCGTGGCCGGCGGTCAGCCGGTGGTGGTCTGCCACGGAGAGAGGTGGTATTGATAAATTTATTCAAACGTGTTTTGATGAGATAAGAGGAGTATTTTTGGTATAATAAAATTTGAGTTGTAATGTAATCTGATTACTGCCTTTTGCTTTGTAATCCAAATTATAAAAGTTTGTTAACTTTTGTAATTTAGGATTACATTACAATACAATAGTAAAGTGATACCAAACAATGGAATCAACCCTGTAATGTAATCCAGATTACATTACAAGGCTGATTACAGCCTACCAAACGCAGGCTTAATGGTTGGTTATAAGTTGACCTTATAATTTATCACTCTTCCACCCTGTTTGGAACGTTTTTAAGCAATTGAATTGAATTGAATTGAATTTCAATAATTGAATTCTATCAAAAATTGAATTGAATTCCTTGATTTGGAATGAGTTAGTAAATAATTGAATTGAATTGAATTTCTTAATTTAGAATCTATAAAAATTTGAATTGAATTCTTATTTTTTTACCATTTTATCCTTCATCAATAAAAGTTAATATTTACATAGAGGGATATTTAGTAATTTCAATTTTCTAAATGAATTATATTCACAAATCAGACCTAAAAAAAGGTCTGATTTGTTTTAAGGGATTTGAATGAAATTGGAATTCAATTCCTTGTCAATTCCATACTGAAAGTTTGTTCCAAAGGGTGGAATTAAATTTCGATTCCGGAAAGAATTCAATTACAACCTTTTCCACGTTACTTTATGACTTTATAATTTATATCTTTTCACATTACTTTAAGATGGGCTGAAAAGATATTTTATATGAATTTAATCAGTTTTTATTACCGTTGTTCAAGATTGCCATCAAAACCTTTCGTTTATTTTAAAAGGGATTGGATATTTGTAAATATAAATAGTTTTAAATCGTCCGATTCAAAATAAAATTCAAGTAAATTATATTCGTGTTTAATTAAGATTAGAGTAAAATTGATCATTCAAAATGATTTTAAATTTAAATTCTAATTATTTAAATCTTAATTTGAGAATATATTTAAAAATTATGTATAAATAAATAAAGTTCGATTTGAATTGGACTAGTCAATTTCACACCTACTCGGATAAATGAAGCATTTGAAATGCAAATTGAAGTAGAAAGGAGACTAACAGAACAATTAGCGGTAAAACATTGCTTCACGATCATATAAATATATACTTAGATGATAATAAATATTTTAATTAAGCAATGCAAGACTAAATATAATTGACTAGACGTATCTCAATCTACTAATCAAGTTATCTATTCGTCTAATGTTCGAATAAAAATATTTTATTCTTTAAACCCTTTATTTTAGTTTGAAAAGGGGGTGTTGTTTGAGTTTTTAAAATTAGAGGGTGCTTCTTGACAGTTAATTGAAGTTAGGGGCGGGTTCATTAAATTCACCAATTCCGATCCTTTTCGGCCCCCGCTTTTAACTCTGGTTGATGGTTCCAGTTTCAGTTTAAGCGAGAAGGTAGCGGGCAGGCGAGAGAAGAGAGAGGAAACCGAGCAAGGGTGAGGAGAATCCGTCGCCCGAGATCTGAAACCCTATTTGTTCACATTTAGGTATTCTTCGATCGAACTCTGTTGTCGATTTCGATTCTGTTGCGATTTCTTTGGCGTTTTTTGTTCTCCACTTCGAATCGGAAGGAAATAAACTTGTAAGTGCATCGAAAAATGCCAATTTGGTAGGACGGATCTGTTAGCGGATCCTAGAATCTTCTAGATCGATTGAGTTTTACTATTTTTCTACCAAAAACAAAATATGTTTCTCCTTTTTGCCACAAACGCCACCTTTTGCTCCTGGACGATTTTGATTTGATTTGATGCAAAAAAGTTTCTGTCTTTTGATCGATGAGTCGGTTTCGTCGGTGTAAGTTTGAGAAAATCTTTACGTTGGACGCAATTTTCATTTCTGCAGAGGAGTTGTAAATCATGATGTCAGAAATGGGCGAGCACTTTGATCAGGTTAATGAAATGATCCATGAGTACAAGGGTTCATCGTCATCTTCAGATTCGGACAACGAGAAACCTTCCTCTCATAGTTCAAAGAAGAAGCATTTATTTGGGAGGAAGGAACCAGTTCATGCCTTCCTCGGAGGAGGAAAACGTATGATTCTATTGCCATTAGAACATTTATTTTCCATGTGTATCTGTTGTTGTCCCTTGAATTGAGTCTGCTTATTCATTCTTCTGTGCAATTGCTAGAGTAAAACTAACAATGTTATTATGGATTAATGGAGGACTAAAGATAAGATGACAATATATGCAAAGAAGATGAATTGAATGAGGGTTAATGTTAATTAAAAAGGGAGTTGTGAACGTATATATCGTTTGTGGAATATGTGCAGATGATCACTGACTGAACATGGAGCTTCTTGTTCTTTTGTCATCTCAAGGTTGACGTGTTACTTCCTAAAATTTTCTTCAGAAAGAAGCATTTCAAAGATGAAATATTTTCAAGTTATTTTCTTATTTAAACCAATTGTGTTATAATAGGTGTCACCTTGTCAGATGATGTTATGTTAGCAATTTGTCTTGGCTGGGAATTTTGTTGAGCTAGTACTAATTTCTTAGTCTCTTCTTTTGCTAGTAGGTTTCATATTTTGGTTAATGAAAATTTATCAAATCCATTGTGATCAACATGACTTGCTTTAGTTCAGTAATCATATCCTGATTGTGACTTTCTTCTTCTTTCAGCTGCCGATATAATTCTATGGAGAAACAAACAATTATCTGGAAGCATAATTGCCGGAATTACTGTCATATGGCTTCTTTTTGAATGGATTGGATACCATCTATTAACTTTTATCTGTCATTCTCTTATACTTACGTTGGCTGTATGTTTCCTTTGGTCTAATTCAGCATCTTTTATCAATAGGTGGGATTCAATCTTCCTTTCTGTAGTTGAATCAGGATTTTTTCAATTAAACCAAAACATGTTTTCTTGGAACAACAATATGATTAGTCTATGAATGAATAATAAGAGTTTGAATTGTCTCACAAAGTTTTCCTAACTCCTGGTATTCAGATCTCCCCCAAAATTTCCAGAAATTGCAATACCTGAGGACATATTCTTAAGGATAGCTTATGCAGTAAGGCATGAAATAAATGAAGCATTTGCAACTTTTCGATATGTTGCCTCTGGGAAGGACTTAAAGAATTTTTTGAAGGTATGTGAGTTTTTTTCTGTGTCTGGAGTTACTTCATTCTGTTGGCTTCAAAATTTTCACAATGTGTTTTGTAGGTGATTGGAGGTTTGTGGATCCTTTCGATAATAGGCAACTGGTTCAGTTTCTTGACCCTTCTATACATCGGTCGGTTTCTTCTGTTCTATATTTCACAATTCTATCATTGAAATACTAATTATGTTGGATCTCTAATGGTGCAGTCATTATATTTGCGTATACCGCACCGGTGCTGTACGAGAAATATGAAGACCATGTCGACACAGCTGCAGAGAAGGCAATGGTCAAAATTAAGAAGCAATATGCCATCCTCGACACAAAGGTTCTTCAGAAAATTCCAGGGGCCCCCTTTTCCATCAAAAAGCAGGACTGAATCATTCTCTTCTACAATGTTTGAGCAACAATTCATCTCTGGAGCAAATCTGTAGATCGCAATAATAGATTACTTTTTGGTCGGGCTATTTTTACATAGTAAGTTAGTGGATGCTTGATCTCAAGCCATTACATTCTTGCAACTTTCAAGTGTATTTTATGTTTCTTGGCAATTGAAGACACCAATTCAACATTCATTATCTATTCTTTTCAATTCAGACACATCAAGTAGATTTGATCTTATTCTTTTCAATTCAACTTGTCCAGGGTGCGGGTTAGATGGTGATAGATTTACTATAATTTGGTAGGATTAATTTTCGGTGGACACATGGTGATCAGTTATAAGCTGACTTCGTAATTTACTTTTTTTACATAACTTATCTATGGATTGTGAGAGATTATTTTTATTAAATATTTTTAATAAAAAAATCTTTAAATTCACAGTAGAACTATAAAAATAAAAATAAATAAATATAATAGTATTTTTTTCATACAAATCTAATTATTTAACCTAAGAGCATAAATAGTAACATCAAATATTTCTACCAATAACATTAAATATTTCTATCAAATATTTATGATCTCCACATCATTAATGAAATATCTCACTTCTCAAATTTCACAATCAAATATCTCCCAACTAAATATTTATGGATTCTATCTATCAAATATCTCACTATTAAATATCTTAAATTTCACAATCAAATATCTTCCAACTAATTATGATTTTAATTGGTTAGATAAATTATAGTTAAAATATTTCTATACGACTAAAAAATAAAAAACAATAAATATGAACATATTGCAATTTGATAAATATAAGTACTTTTTAATAAACTTTGATGTGCCACGTGCCCTTCATAATAACTCTATATTCATAAGAATATACCAAGAATATATATTATATAGTATACCGTTTAAATAAATCATCAAATAAAAAAATAGAATTTTGATCGTGTAATCGGATAAGCTATGAGTATACTTCTTCGTGGACAGATCAATTCTGACTAGTATTCTCTCATTCCTTCTGGTTGTCCATGGCGGTAACAGTTTTCTTAAACCCACCTGTCGGCGGGGATAACTCAAACGGGGAAGGCCGTGCCGCTCACGTGCCAGTCCCCTCCTTGTCCGGTCGCCATTTACAAACTTCCCCTCTCAAGCGCTTTTGCTTATTCGCGGCGATCGCCCACGCGAGAGCTTTCGCCCGATCGCTGTTCTCATCCGTCGTCGATCCCTGATTGGGTCGGCGGAAAGAGATCTCGGCGTAGGGCGGTCGATCGGCTGATCTGGTTTCCCGGCGGGCAATGGCCTCCTCCACTCAGGGTTTAGTGCCCATCACCAGGGCTTACTTGGCTCGCTACTACGACAAGTACCTCTTGCCTCCGCTTCCGGAGGATGTCGCCCGGTTGACTGCAGAACTTCGGAAGCTGTCCGATGTGCTGGCAAGCGAGTTCCCCCTTACGGCAGGTGATTTCCCTATTTTTATTTTTATTTTTGTTTACAGACCCAAAGGGCTTCGGGATCTGGTTCTGAAGTTGTTTTTCGTCGTTTCCTGTTCCGATTGATTCCCGGGTATTCTGTTGCACGTTCTTTTGCTTGCTTTTGGACAAAGTTCGGTCATCTGAAGTTTTGGTAGACACTGCTCAGTCAATCGGTCAATAAAAAAAACTTAAAAGTACGTGGAGATTGATCCATAACAGAGCATTGCTGATCTTAAATACCTTACATCGATATTCTTTCATCTCCAATCTCCTCATCAACTGCAACTGTTTGATTATTCGTAGTCTCAGATTTTGGATTAAATGATGTTGGTAAAAAACACGTTAGTTACTAAAGTGTCTGTTCGCCACAGCCATTTGAGAAGCACATATCTTTATAACGCATGTTCTATACTACTAGTTTTTGAAGTGAGACTACATGTAACAAGTAGCAACCACATTGCCTGTGCCCTGTCGAGTCACAAGAGAAATGAATAACGAGTACATGTGTACTAGTTAATGATAAAATTTGTTCTACTCTCAAACTTTTGTATGAATGCTGATTAGTCAAACATGGTGATTTTAAGTCGAAAGAATTTAGGAATACTGAACATGTTGAGATATTTGCATTTGTTTAAAGTACTTCCATTTGCAGCTTATGGAGATAAAATGAAACTTTAACTTGATGCATCCTTTCACTTGTTTGTAGTCATTCGATGTGCATTCATATAGGGGTTTTTTTGGTAGCCTTATGTTTAAATTGTATATGAACCATTTGGCTTGATAGTGTTTCTGAGTTCTTCAGTGGTGAACTTGTGATCCTATGGTATCTTCGCTGCTCAACAAATTGCAGTACTCATTGGTTTAAAAGCATGTCATGTGGCTGCATCACAGCTACACATATCACTTTAATCTTTGATACACACACATAGATCATGCTAGTGAATTAGTTTAACCCAAATTTATATCATTTACTTGTTGTCTGTATAATTAATTCAAATATATAAATCAACAAAATAAGATGAGTAGAGATTCCTTGACTAAATTATGTGTCATAAGTGTGCATGAATGTTGTTTTGATGATTGAACAAACAGAACCTTTTTTTCCATAAGCCGTCGGTTTTCATATATCAGTCTACCTTAGAAACTTAGCTATGATCTTCCTTTTTTTTCAAATATTAGGTGACTTGTAATTCATATGATTACTTCAGAATTAATATTTTGATAACTTTCTAAATTATTTTTATGAATTCAAATAATATTTAATAATTTCTTAATAGTGATTGCAAATTTGTTGAAGGGGAGCCTTAGCGCAACGTAAAGTTGCCGCTGTGTGACCTAGAGGTCATGGGTTCAAGTCTCAGAAACAACCTCTTACAAAGCAGGTAAGACTGCGTACAATAGACCCTTCCCCGGGTGGGAGCTTTGTGCATCGGGCTCCCCTTTTTAACGATTGCAAATTTGCTAGTCAAACAGTATAATTGGCCCAATTGCTTTTAACTAGCATGTGGTTGTTGCATTATGAAATTCTTGATCTTTGTGAATCCCTTGTACCTGAACCTGTTATTTGAAAAGTAAGTTGGTAATACAATTTTGGCATAAACTTTTTCATACACTAATCACATGCCTTTTCTCTATATTTTGAAGCTGAGGAGCTCTTGGTTCAAGAAGTGGATCGCCAACCTGCTCATAAGGTTGATGAGAACTTGTGGAAGAACAGGGAGAACCTTGAAGAAATTTTATTTTTACTCGATGAAGCTCATCAGCCAAGAATGGTGCAAATTCATTCCTAATTAATTAAACTTATTTCTTGCTTTAGTTTCTATTGCCTGTTGCCTTGTAAGTACAAAACCATATTTTCCATATTTTCTGTTCTTTAAGCAAATATCTAATATTCTTTCTAGTTTATTAGCACTGCGACTAGAAAGCTTTAATTATTTTCATGCCTATTTATGCAGTTACAAGAGAAAGCCAACCGTGAAGATGTAGCTATAATTGCTACACTTGGAGAACTTGAGATGAAGCTTAGGAACACTTTGAAGATACTAGAGGTGTTTCAGCAAAAAAATGCTGATCATGTGTTTAATATAGGTTGGGATACTATTGAACTTACTCTTTTAGTATTGAAACAGTAAATCATTAACAACCAACACATGGAGCAAAAAACAAGTCTAGCAATTAACCTATAAACCTATGCCATGGAAGTTGCCTTTGCTAATCATATATAAATCAGTGTGCTGTGGTAGTGTTAGTTTTTCTGGCAACCCTTGTTATATAGAGCCCAATTTAAAACCATTTTAGACCTTAAGAGGTATGAAAGGAACATAATGCAAAATCATATTCCACTTGTAAGGCACTTAATTCTATTCACCACTGATATTCAATCAACCTAATTATATCAGTAGTCTATTATTTAAAATTCTTTCAGATTGTTGCCTTTATTATAGAGACTGGTCGTGGTTGGTTGTGTAAATACACTATGCACCAATGTAGACTGGGTTCAGGAAACGTGTGGTTTATAGCATCAGTGGCTAGTCTCAACTATCAAATATGGTAGTAATCCTGATGATGTTTGGTGCCTGCTACATCTTTTTACATGATATGCAATAGTTGAGCTCATATCGTGCCTTCAATGCTCTATTGTATAATTTGCTTGCATTCCTAAACGTCTTAAAACAATGTCCTTACTGGCCTATTAGTTTATTGCTAAGATTCTTTTTTGGGTAATTGATCAGGGGTCTGTAAATGTATTTGCAGTTATGACTTACATGCCACAAGACTTCAGAGGCACTCTTATCAGACAACAAAGAGAGCGTTCAGAGAGGAACAGGCAAGCAGAGGTTGATGCTTTGGTTAATTCTGGGGGGACCATACATGATCGGTACACTTTGTTGTGGCAGCAACAAATGGATAGGTGGATATTATATCCCTTGAATTTTCTGTTGAAGTGGAGACTTTTAGAAGATACTATTTCTGGAATGTTTTATCCTACAGGAGGAACCAACTAGCTCAACTTGGTTCTGCAACAGGCGTATATAAGACACTCGTCAAGTACTTAGTTGGTGTGCCACAGGTACATGTTGAATTTCAATGATAGTTATTTCATCTTGATCTCCTTTCTTAAGAATGGTTTTGTGTACTTGTATACTATATTTATAAGGATGGCAATGATAGTTCTGAATGTCTTCAGTTCGAGGAGTGTTAAGGAAGAAACTTATACTGAAGAACTTTCTCATTTCTTGATACACACACACACACACACACACACACACACACACACAAAGAGAGAGAGAGAGAGAGTAATGTTACCCTAAGAACCTTTTGCCGCACACCCCGTGCACACCCAAAATTAAAAAAAAAAAAAAAATGTGCTTAATACTATAACCCAACCCCTAAACCCTAAAGGCAAAATCTCATTGGCATAACCATGAGCTTAAAAAAAAATAAAAAAACACTGGCACGTTAGTCCGTAGCGTAAAACTCACACACACACACACACACATATATATTTGAGTTTTGAAGATAATTGTTTAATACCACATTGGTCATTTAGCTGGTACTATGTTGGAGTCCTATTTTAAGGATGTTTTTTTTTCTCTTCTCAACTTGAATAATACAGTTTTATTTTCTCAGCTCTTTAATATGGAATTCTCTAATTCTTATGATTGAAGCTACCACTAGTCCCTAATCCACTGATTAATTATCTAATGTGGAAAAATCCATTCTCTCAACATCCTCAATTAAACTTTCTTTCACACACCAATTTTGTCTTTGGTTACTGATCCCATAAAAATTTACTCGTTTGCAGGTTTTATTGGATTTTATATGCCAAATAAATGATGATCAAGGGTAACCTCTTGGAGAATTTACTTATCTGTTTGTTGGTGCATGACTCGTGTCCTGCTTTATTTTTAATCTTTGTGGTACTTTAGGCCAATGGAAGAACAGCGCTCTCGCTACGGACCATCTCTTTACAAACTTACAACCATGGTGCTAACTATCAGATTGTTTATTCTTCTTTCTTGGGGTCATTTTGAGGAGAAAAAAATGTATTACACACTGTCCTTTCTTTGATTATGATCCTGCACATTGTTCTTTTTGTTTATATCCTTTGCTCAGTTATCTTACACCGCATTGTTGTGTTTGTTAAACAGAGCGAAGGATGAACTATCTCTTTTGCAGCAAACTATCCATCTCTACACCTCCGAATTTGAGAAGTTCATCGCATTTATTGGGTATTCAATGACACTGTTTAAATTTCTTGAAAGTTCTACTGCATGTTCCATTCATATGTGACATAGTTTTCTTTTGAAGAATTTTTTATAACTGAAATCTATGTTTTTGTTCATCTGACTTTTTGAAGTTAATTGCTCAATTTAACTACCATACTGATAGTTGGGGCAAACACAGCTTCATGATAATGATGACGATGTCAACTAGCACTCCCCAATATTTGGATTATAGTTCCATCAATACACATACTAACTTAGACTCACTTTAGTTGCTCAGAAGAGGAGAGGAGGAAGAGGAGAGAAGGAAGAGGAGAGAAAGTGCAATCCATTAAACCTGTTTATTTGGGTAAAGGAAAGAGGAAGAGGAGAAGGGGATGGAAAAAGAAAATCACAAGATTACTCTTCTTCCTCATCATTCTTGCCTCGCCTCTGCTATCATGCACCGTCCTCACCTCGCCTTGCTGAAAATGCTTCCCACTCCTCCCTCATCTTACCCTTTCATGTTTCGACCTAATCTACTTTCTGTGCCCAATGCCTCACATCATACTGGCCTCATGTCACAGTCATCTCGTCGCCCACTTGCATTGCGCTTATAGGGAATGGCAGAGAGAACTTTCCCCTTCCCCCATTTACATGGATTACCTGTGTCCACCCAATTTTGGGCAGACATGATTTTGCTCCAAAATCCTTTCACCAAATGCTACAAGAGCTCCTTCCTCCTGAATTTTTTTGACTAATGTAAATGGGGGAGAGGCCTCAAAATTTGTGCTCTCCTCTCCCCTCCCTTCCCAATATGTAAACAGGCACTTGGGATGGTGAAAATCTGAAATGATTTTTCTTGCATAAAATTTGTAATGCGGGTCGATTTGTTACTTCATTACTGGCTCACTTGCTTTCCTATCTTAATTGAGGTTTTGCATGTCTTGTATTGATTCAATTTGTGATGTGCATTTACTACACAAGTTCATATATTTAGCCGCAAGCAGGGAGCTTACAGTATTTGATATCAGTTCACCTGTTTGATCTGATTCCAAGATGCAAAGAATCAGTGCAAAGGAACTTAGTGCAATTCAGGAGTGGATTCTAAGTTTTCCCTCCTTAGCAAGTTGCTGTAAGTGTAAGTATAGTTGGATACATGGGAGGGAAAATGTGGCTTATATTGATCCTAGTTAGGACTTGAATTGATCATAACGATCTCTAACTGTTCCTGTTTTCAATTGTGAGAACCTTGGCTTATTTATACATAAGTTCACATAAATAGACATGTGAAGCTTGAAATTAATTGAAAGCGAACCATCTTTTTCATGCTGTCGCATCCAAAAACACTCCAAATTGTATGCACACCTTTTTTGGTTCTAAGTTGAATTTTTTGCTTGTCCATCCCTTACTCCTTACTACATAAAATGCAACACCTTAACAAGCATATTGCTTGTTAATAATTTTAATAATTCCTTATAATTTGAAATGATGCAATGATATAAAAAAACTCAAAAATTTTGAGTAGATTTTTCAAAAATTCTTGTTAAATTATATCTTACAAATTACAATCCTAAGTTCCAGACTTAGGATTTAATCCTATTAAGACCTCATCATTCCTTTGCAGTGTCAATCTTGCCAATCCTGGTCTTAAGTGCATTTTGGCAATTAATTATCATTTAATTTTGATTTAATTAAATGCTAGGTGTAGTTGAAACTTGAAAGTTTTCGAACTTTGTTTAATCTAATTTGATGAATGTAAATGAGCTCAGATGGTGCCTAATATTGGTCGTGTTCATCAATGCTTGGTTGATTTAGAATTGTGATTCAAGTAAACTGGTCATTGGCTGACCTACCACTGGAAGTCTGTGACTCATTAACATGGAACAGTGCCTAAATAGTAGACTTTCCAGTAATATGTAAAAAAGAACATAAGGATAATTTATGATCTGTGCTAGTTGACTCAGTTTGAGTTGAACAAGTACGAGCAACAATAATAATAGTGGGGGCTACACAACAACAAGCCATGACCCTGAGTCTCACCTATTTGGGGAAATAAATAACATAAAGATGTTATTTTCCTGGTCACTCAAAGGGTTAAACATCACAAACTGGGCTCCTCTTACATTTGCTATTCTTGAGAAACATTGAGAAATATCATTAGTTGTATTAGCAGCTCTTATGAAAATTTTCAGTGTTTTGATGTATTACTGCCTGTATTTGTCAATTGAATAATCAAGCATTCCTTTTTTTCTGTAAGATGCTCACTATATGCATTACATCTTCATCAGTTCTTACAATTTAGTTTTATCACAGTGAGGTGTTCTCAAACTCACCATTTTTCATTAAAGCAGAGGATGCAGGGGCCCTTGAGTCTAGGTATGTAGTTTTTCATCTTATACTACTTCTATCTCTATCCACTAGAGGTAGGTTAATAAACTGAACTGAACCAATGATACAGAGTATTTCTGTTTATTTATCAGGAATAATGATGATTATAAAGAAATCATCATACCTGCAGGGAAAACACATGAGGTATGACATATCCTTCATATTTTCTTCTCTGACTAATGATGTGTTACAATTGTTATGAATTTGATCTTACAGCTCGTATGTTGGTCTATTTGGTTTAATGCAAGTTACAACTAATTGTTTTATATTATTGTCACTTTTCGGGAGCATATCTAACTTAATAAAATTCAGTGCTGAACCAAACCAATTTCTAAGGCCTGTTTGATGGCCTGCTATCACCTATACTTATTCACCATACTGAAATAGTTGATATGATGAACACTAGGACCCACTAATCAGTAAAAATTGTAAGGAAACAAGATTTTAGTACCAATCTAAGATCTGAGTAATAGTGATGTCAATCACAAAGACCTTACCGATTTCATCTGTAGTATTTTTTGTTGTAGTCACGAATTAGTTGTTATTCTACACAGAAGTTTCTAAACCAAGCTAGATAGCTGGTATCTGATCACTGTTTGCTTAGTTTTAAAGGGAATCACTAGTTTGTTTGCTTGTTATGTATATATTGACCAAAAAAATGTCCAAATGCTATGGAGGTCTGTGTTGGTGTGTGTGTTTTTGTTTCATATATTTAATTTTGAATCATGTTTTATGATTTTTGGAGGTATGATAGTTATTTCTCTGTGTGTGTTTGTTTTAGCATTACTGCATTCAATAATTAGACATGGCAACACAAAGTGCTTCTAGAGTTCTAGGCCAGTTCATGTGATATCATCCATGGGAGTTGAAACCAGGTGTCGTTTCTTTTCTATACTTGTTTTGCAGGTAACATTGGCAGTTGAATCTGTAAATTCATACATCGCGTGGGATTTCTCATTGATTCAAGGGTCACTTAGCATGGTATTTCTTGAATTTGCATATTTAATAATGTGTTCTTCTTAATTCTTATGGTTGGATTTAGATTGCAACCAATAACTTGATAACTTAATAATTATCTTGTCTAGTCATCTTGTGTGATTAGTTTCTGTTCTGGTTTTGCTATTCATACGACTTGGCTTTATTTAAATCCTTATCATCTTATCTAGTATCACAGTTAGTCCTTTTATTTTCTTTTAAGTTAAAGCTGTTAACATGCTATACAAAATCAGTACGAGTGAACTGTGAGCTTACAAAATCAGGATATGAATAAATTTAAGTTTTTAAATTTAATGAAACTCTTCATTGTACATGGATTCTTAAAAAGGTTGACTGACTGGACTTTACAGTTTAGGCAATCACAGATTGTGGAAAGCCCTCAATGTTTTGAGCAAACGTGCTAGTATTGCTACAATACTCGTTTGTTTTTTTCCCCTTATTTTGTTTCCTTATTACAATGGACAGGATATTGGTTTCCGCATTGAGTATGTAAGTCCATCTGGTGGAACAACGGTAAGGCTGCTGAACTTCGTCGAGGTTTTACATTTAGGACTAGTTTGGCCTGATTTAATTTCAAGATAATTTTGTTTGCCTTCCAGAGGATACTCTAATGTATTTCGAACATAATAGTCTCATTGTTTGCTGATTTATCTGATGAAGGTTTCTTTTTGCAGTTAATCTTACCATACAGGAGATATGAATCTGACCAAGTACGTCAAGACTGGTGCTTATTACATAGAATTGGTATTTTCGTTGAATTTCGAGTCTTCAAATTGATTCATTTATTTTGTTTGCAGGGCAATTTCTCCACTATCTTGACTGGATCATACAAACTAATTTGGGACAATTCATATTCAACATTTTTCAAAAAGGTAAAAGAAGCTCGTCTTTATTTATCACATTTTGTTTTGTTCCCGTGTATCATAATCACTCGTCCTAGCTAGTTAATTTTTCATTATCGCAAAGTTTCCGTATTGGCTGTGCTAACCCTAAGCAGATATCTGAACTGAAAACCTGCTTCTGGTTTCGTGGAAGCATACACAACCTTGGATTTCAGCGTCCAAGTTTTCTGAGTTGTTTGTTTGTTTGAATAATCTCGACAGAGCTTGCGGTACAAGGTGGACGCCATACCCCCTGTTTCCGATACACCATAACACTGTCAAACCTGATCGAGTTCTCATTGGGTTAGTCTATGCACCCTGGACCATATAATGTAACTATTAACAATTCTTTTACACCATTTGTCTTTATTTACATTGAATGAAGATCATATAGCTCGAATCACTAGCAACTAAACTGCATGCTTCAAACTGAAGATGTATAATCTGGTAATCTGAAACTGTACGTTTGGTGAAGTTTGCAAGCTTCTTTGCTATGAATATGGTTTTGCAAGTTGTTCAGTTTATGTAATTAAATTATGACATTTTAGGTTTTAAGTTTCATAGAATAATGATCTGTGTTTGCTGTATTATAATTCCATTAATAAAGTAACATGAAATAATAACAATTTGAAAATTAGAATACCTCGACTTGAATCATACTCGAGTGTTAATTTATGATCGGAACATATTGTATTGTGTTGTAATATGGTTTTTGATATTTTTTTTTAATATAAAATATATTAAATAAAATATGTTTTAAAATTAAAATTTTAATCTAAATATTAAAAAAATTTAAAAAATTTTGGAATTGCAACGTCTCTGTGAGCCTGTGAATGTCGTTGTGAGATTGTAGCAGCCTTTGCTACCTAGTGGTGGCCATTGTGAGATCTCAGTAGCCTCCGTAATCCCATGGAAGTCATCGTGGGATCGCAGCACTCTTGCAGCCTTGTGGAGGTTGTCGGAGGATCGCGGCGGATTGTGGCATTATGTTGGTATTGGTGCCGGATGATTACTGAATTAATCAATTTTTTAAACAGTTGATTAATGTTCCACTTCGATTCATCAGAATTTTATTTATTTTTTTTTTAAAACATATCAGTCCACCACATGAGACCATTGCTTATAATATATTAGTCAATCAATTTATAAAATTTAAAATCTAGATCTTATCTAATAAAATTAATTTTCACCTGCCATTAAGTTAGTTTATATTTTTGTTTTACAATTTTTAATTAATAATTTCCAATAATATAATCTATTCTTTTTGGAAGACAAAAAACTGATAACGCCCATTCTAAACAGCTCAGTAGAATCAGCCTTCTAACTAGAATACTAAATATAGACAGAAAACCCACGAGACAATTTACCATAACATTACATGATAAGATCAAACCCCGTTAAAAATTAACCCAATCTATTCCTCTTTTTGAGATATGCACTAGTCAATCAATGCCTCACCAAATAAAAATTTGATTTCACTCTAGTTTTATTTAGTGCATATGTTTTTCTTTAAAAATAAAATATTTAGTTGTTAAATAAATCACAACGTTTCTTTGGAATAATTCAAGCAAAAAAATTGTCTCAGATCTTTTTTTTCATAAACACTATTAGATTATAAGCATTGTGAACAAACAAACCAACATAATCCATTAATTACACAAACTCTATTTTTTATATATAATTATTTACACATTAGGGAAAAAAAGAAACGCGGTTGCATATCTATATACAATTTAAAGCAGTCACCTCTTTTCAAAGGATTCAAGCGGATGCAGTCAACAATAGAAGGCGGGAGCAGGCAAATAGAAGGATCATCTGGTGGCAGACCTTTGGGAATCAGATTTCAGAAACCTGACGTACTCCTTTTGGGACATCTGGCCACCATTCACTGGATCTAAGGTACACTTATAGAAACTGGAGAAAGAAAAAAAAAAAAAAGATTAGAAAAAAATATAGAACCGGAAAGAAGGAAAGAAAGACTGCTTGGCAATTCTGTGACATTGCAGCTAAACAAAGCAGACTATTCAACTACTATCAAATCTTGAATTTGTTAAAAACAAAAACAAAACAAAAAAACTGAACGGCACAAACCATAATCATTTTAGGCTCCAAATAAGCTCATTTTTTATTAATAAATTTAAAAAGCAAAGCTTGTGATAACCCATGGACAAATTGGTTATGATTTTGAAGACAGATTCGAACCTTGGTGATTGATCTTGTTTGCAAGTTTTGAACAGGCTCCTTTCTAGGCTCATGAGCAACTCATTTATAAGCATGGTTTGACTGCCATAATTCTAATTATCAGTTACAATCTTTAGTAGCAGTGTTGTCCTAGTTGAATTATGTTTGTACTACTTGTTTAGTGTAGGTCCATGATCTTATATCTGATTTCCTCTGCAAGCTTATATCATCGTCATCATGGTTATTGAACTAAGTTTGTTCAATCTATCAAGGCCGGTTAATCAATTTTATCTCTTCATTGAGATGTTAAATCAATTGCCTTTTAAAAAAAAAAATCTTCTCTATAGCTGGTTTAGCTCTTCTACCTATAGATACTATTAGACACGTTCGAGTCTGTTTATATCATCTCAATCTATATATTCTTTCATTTTGATATCTATTGAAGCTTTAGGCCTAATTGCCCTCAGATATTGGTAATTTTATTTTTATCCTTTTTTGGTAATTTTACGGATTAACTTTGCATTTTTACGCATTTTTTTTTAAACTTTGCATTTGCATCCATTCTATTTAACAGACACATGACGATCACACAATCCTTCACAAGCTCCACCTTTTTAGATTTTTATGCTATTAATGATATTTTATCAATACTCTCGCTGAAAAAGATCCAAAATACTCACTATTGTTGCTCAAAAGAATTTCATGCCTACCTATTCTATAATTCTAGTCCATAAACTTCCAAAATATTTTTAGCCTATAAAATTTCTTCAATATAATTCAAATTCACTCTAATTCCACTATCAACAATTAACAGGATATCATCTGCAAATAACATACAGGATTTACTTGAACATGATTAGTTTGTTCGTCTAGTACTAACGCTAAAAGATAGGGACTGATAGCTAACCTTGACGTCATCCTATGACTATAGGAAAATCATTTGCCAAAGAAACTCTATTGCTCTATCACTAGTGAACATAATCATATATATATATTTGTATAACATCAAATTCCTTTCTGCTCTAAAATCCATTAAAATAATTGTCTAACTAATCTATTATAAACATTTTCCAGAACAATAAAAATTATATGTAAATCTTTGCTCTAATGTAGTATTATTGTAAAGTACTAAATTCTAAGATTGAGTTCAAGATTCAGTAACTCAAACTGAATCTCCTCAGGTATGCCGAGCCAAGATCAAATTAGCCTGTTCACCTATATAACTAAGCTGAAACTAAGATTGGTGAGACTTAGATGGACAAAGCTCAAGCATGAATGTTGTAGCCAAGTTAAATTGAGCCTTGTAGGGATTGCCAAGTTAACTACAAATTATGTTTCTCCAATATAAAATTTCTTTCTTTGCGATATTGGCAGCAGGTCATCACAGAAACCTGATTAAAAAGAATTACAGGAACCTAATTTCTTAAACATATACAATATGGAAGTTTTATCATTATGAATGTCTTTCTTTTGGTAGATTGCACAAGCATGTAAATACCATATATGCACTTTGCGGTGAATTGACCTTATATCACTTGAATGTTTTTCAAAACTTTGATGCGCACAAAAAAAAAGCAAATAACAAGTTAAACATATTTGTATAATGGAAAGGACACATAATCATCGAAGATTTGCATGAGAGAAAAATGAATTGATACCTTCCATTCATGCCAACAATCAGAATACTATTATGAAGTCCGAATGCAGCAGTATACCGAGTGCCTTCTGGCAAGTGAAACTGAGCAAATGACCATTCAGAACTGAAATACTTTGGGAGCACACCTGTGCAATTAAACTTAACATGAGAAATGTTTCATATTTTACCAGCTCGGTTGATTTATTTGAGGTTGCATGCAATGAAAGGCAGAAATATAAGGTGCCAAGTTAATTTGACATATGCCAGAACATATTTTAATAAATCATTTGAAAATTGTAAATCTATGCAAAACAATATTCCTTTCTGCAACAATACTTCTAGTCCAGAAAATTGTTTCTTCACTAAATAAAACAAAATATGAACATCTTAGAAAAGAACAAGTTTTTATCTCACGTTATGCAGTGCAATGCAAAACTTCATAGTTGATATTCGAAGTTGGTATGCAGTTCCAGAACTTAATGCAACAGTTGAATTCTGGCAATTTAGACTTCTAATCCCATCTTTTTTTCCAGCCAATAAAGGAAGAGATTTAGATAATGAAGGCTAGGTTTCTTATAGATGTTATCTCATTGTCCAAATAAAGATAAACTAAGCAGCATAACCATTTTTTACTCTGGCTGAATAATAACTACTAAAAGATTCTGGACTCGAAATGATCAAACTACTGTGGGCCAGGAAATCCAAATCATTGTTACTAACAGTATAGCAGAGTCATTTCTCCAAAACAGCACATTACTATCATTATCATTTTAAACGAGTATCTAAGCCAAAGAAAGAGGAAAAACTAGAACACCTTCATTCCAATCATGTGATGCAAAAGGTGATAACGCCCCCAAGCACCCCTCCACTGCCCACTGCCTACCCAAGGCCTTGTGGAAGGGAAGTAAATTACATTACTGAGCGGCCTCCTAGGTGGAAGGAACTTATTCCCTAAGGGAATGAACCTCAAGGGGTTCGAACCTTACTCCTGTGATACAAATTAACCACCCGAGTACCAACTCAACTCCGCCCATGGGGGCACCTTCATTCCAATTATGAACATCACTAAAGAGGAGAAAAACACATATAATAGGAGACAATTTACCTCTCATAAAGTACAGTGATGAGTTAGCGTTGGCCGCAGCAGTTGGAGATGATAGAGGATCAAACGGAGTGGAAGAGTTCTGTTGTACAATTGCTGGACTTTGAAAAGGTACAATCTGTGTGGAGGATTCTTCTCCACCCACTCTAACTCGAAGGCTGAACACATGTACAGTTCCCTTATCACTGGAGACTACCAGCCACTGCACATTTGGAGAGAGGGCAATGCTATATATGTCAGCCTTATCTAGTCCTCTGCGTACCTACAATTTTGAGTGATGGATGAGTAACTAACACTGACATGGAAATTTATTTACAAACACCAACAATTTAAGATAGCAGTTCATCTATATCTATGGGGGGCTAGATAAACTATGACTTGCATAAAAAGAACCACAAAACCAAAGCGTACAGAAGTTACTTGTAGAGAAGATTGTGGCATTCCACAACTCATTCTAATTCATACATCCATCTAAGAGCTGCTTGTATGGTTTCATATTCTTGAAATCATTAACAAGAACAAAAAGGTAAATATTCTATTCTACTTCAGCAAGCTTGAACTTAAAACCAAACACAGTTTACTGATAGTAGATAGGAATGAAACAAAGGGGAAAATGATGACAGACTATGCAGCCACTGAATTCTAGATGGAGCAAGATAAGAATTTGCAACACTAACTGCATTTACATTTTAAGCCAGCTGCACCTCGAGATAAATTGGTACAGACCGTAACACTGGTAATGGTAATGATAGTGAATACCAATGGGCAGGGAGAGAAAAAGAAATACAAATACCTCATCATTCGTGGAATTACTCTTCCTCTAATCTTGTCAAGCTAGATGTGTTATCAATATCCCAAAGCATGGATTGAAATCCTATTTCAGTTTCTAGAGTCCAAGACCACCGAATCAGCTAAGAGCTGGTCAAGCCAATTAGTGTATGATGCCAGCATTTAGTACAATCAATAACACAACAATAATTTTTTGGAACATACACAACTTCATGATGATGATGAATAATACAGATTCATTGGTTTTGGCCTTTGTTTTTGTATCGTATACACTGTCAATCTTCCTGTTCAATGATAAACGCTATGTAACTATTTTTTTCTTGAATCAGAAGTTATAACTTCAGTTCAGACTCAAGATTGGCATATATGTGAGGGTAAGTTATGCACAACACATGTTTATCAAATAGATGTGAATTTTTTAATAATTTTCCTAGCATAGCATTGACACAAGAAAATTGTGGAAGTTTTACCTCTTGTAGTCGAGTACCATCCATTGTATTGAATATTCTGATAAGTGTACCCTTTGAGCTTGCAGTTGCAAGAAGAAGCCCGTCCAAGGTCAAAGACATGCAAGATATGCGAGAATCATGAGCATTAATTTGTTTTGTCACATTCAGACCAAAATGTTCAATCCTAATTTCCCCACGGCGTAGACCAGGGCATGCCATCACAAAAGTGTTAGAATGATGTGAGAGGCAGCAAAGTCCCTTTGGATTAGATATAGTCTCCATTTGATGAAGAAGCTTCAAGTCTTTGAAATCATGTACATAAATCCTGTTCTCAAGAACTATGACAATCCGATCTTGTCTCAATTTCACGCCTCTTACATTAAACTTAAATGAAAATTCAGCAATACAACGACTCTGATGATCATCCCAGATTATTACTTTGTTAGGTGGGTACTGAATATTCATCTCACCACCAACCAGAGCCAGAATATTTGAACGAAATAGCATTTCAACAATACCAAAGCCCCCACTTCTCAAATCCCTCCTGAAAGTTTCCTTGAAAGTGTCACAATTGAATATCCGGAATCCATTGCTTGTTCCAACAGCAAAGCACCCATAATCTTGATTCCATGACACTGAAAGCAGCTCATTTTCATTACCATCATCACTTTCTGGTTCTGGTTGGCCAAATGGAATTGTCGGTGGCCAGGATTGTGGAGCCTCTAATGAGGCAATCCTCATTGAAGGATGAATGCCAGGGGATGTTACAGTTGAGCTCATCGTGAAGCAAAGGAACCAAGTGACAAAAATAACTCAAAGGTAGTCAAAAAGTAAACTATCCAATCTGCAATTTGAACAGAAGATTTCGAGCTTATCACAATGAGACCTAAATGTTAAAGCAGCCTGATGAAAGCAATCAACTTCACAACCGAAATCAAAGATCTTTAATTGCATTAAGAGATAAGAGAGAAGCATTGTTCAGCATTGCAAATATTCACCATACAGATTTTTTAAGGAAAAAATGTTTAGCAATGCGCAGCGACAGCATGACCATTGACTACTGCACTTAATCGCCAATCACAAATCTAGAATTTTAGCATAGGAACCTCTGAAAAATTAATACTATATGCAATCTCTATGATTCGTGGATATATAAAGTAAGTGCGTCAGTAAAGCAAAAAATAATTCTCACATAAACAATCCTGTAATGTGCAATTGGCTTGATAAATACAAAAAATAAAGCTTGAAGGTGCTAAAAATATTGTAAGTGAATGATAATATGGAGCAGAAGTAGATATAGCATACATCATATGCTACAATGGTTCGTGTTATCACATTGATAAACCATGTGTTGTTGATTTAAAAGAAAGGACCATCAGATATCTTGAAATATGACCTGAACATAAAATGTTGATCCAAAAAAAAAAAAAAAAGACATGTAAAGAAAATCTGAAATGTATGCTAACAACCTCATTGTAGAGATCGCCCATTAACATTAAGCTACGCCAAAATAGTATGCACAATAGACCAACATACGTCTTAGTTTTTAAGCATATGGAAGATTGTTGGATTCAATAGTTACCAAAGAAACAGAAGAATGCATAGACCACATTCCCGACTTTTAACACTAGTCCTATTTTTAAAACAGATGGAATATTCTTCGATTCAATAGTTGTCAAATACAAATCCATGTGTTCCCATACTTTCTCAAATCAGACACCAGGCTCCCACCAAAATAATAGAAGAACGAAAGACAAAAAGCTCGACTTTTAAGGTCGTTTCCCAGAAATCCTTTCCCTTGCTTATTTTGCCCCTAAAACAAACCAGCAGCATTCAATGGCCAAACGAATAGAACAGCAAGCCAACAAAAATCACACGCAAACAAATCGTCGACAGAAAGGAATAGGGAAACAAAGAATACCTTTTAGATCTGCGCTCGAACAGGTAAATCCCCAACCGGATCAACCAAGGAGATTATTTAATTTGGGCGCCGCAGGCCCGCAGCGCGGTTTTCGCTGACCGATCCCTCGAATCGCCGTGGGGGCGATCTCGGAGAGGTCGCAGCTCGCCCTTAAAAGACAGAAAAGGGCAGACCTTGATTTGGGATCTTCTCCAAGTTATATAACATAACAGCTCACTTGCTTCGTCAATTGCACATCTCCTAACGGTTCGTTTCTTTTGCACTTGATGATGAACGTTTATAGTGGAACAAAGAATTCGCACGGTCACGCTGGCAATTGTAGAGGATCCTTCTTCCCAGCATAAATCGACATCAAGTTGCCAAACCGAACGGACGGTTGGGATTAAATCAACGAAAATATCTTTCGTCGACGTGATGTGCAGGAGTCCACGTCATCTGGGCCATGTGGGAGCCCATGTCTCTCTGAGCCATGGTCTGGAAGCCAACGTCATCTTTCTGGTGCAATTCTCAATAATCGCTTTGAAGAAATTATCTAAATAAGAAAATCTAAATTAAGTTTAATAAAGATGATAAGTATGATATTTGAACTAAATTAATGTAATTAGTATGGAAATTTCCTATAATTTTATTTTTAATAAGTGTCCAAGCTTCCGATTCAACTAGTCGTGAATGGTCCGACTAGGCAAATCGACCATCTAATATAGACTGGGACACTACACACAGATCCACTACCATATAAATCCAAAAGTTCAAGTGACTCCTCCATTGTTTTAGATTAGTATCCTATAATATGTTATAATTGAGAATCTGAGATTCAAATTACTGTTACATATGGGCCGGGCATGAAATTCCCTAATTATAATTATTGAAAGTATATATTCATAAGATAATTAAGCTCCATTTTTAAGGCTCACGTTATTTCAGCAACTTTCCTGATAGATCCAGATTAATTTATTATTTTTCACAATTTCAACGAGTTCATACTGCTTTAATTGATTAACTATTGATTGAGGACGTGGCCATGTATATTTATCTATTCGGTGCCTATAATTTCAAATAACTCGATTTATCCACTGAAAATGTAAAGTCATTTGTTTAGGGGGAATAATTTGTGTGTGTTTTT
>JBAMIE010000063.1:4571607-4587289 GCA_037177295.1 Kaempferia parviflora
TCGATAGTACAAGCATTCCACGTTGAAGGTTCATTGCCTACTTGTCGCATTCCTTTTCTCGTTCAACACTTGTATTACTGTTAATATCAAAGGGCCATGTAGATGGTAAAATCGAAAACACTTTGGGGTAAAATGCAAAATTCCCATCCCAGCAATTGATGCTCGAAACTTATCCGGATCCTACGTCGATGCACACGTGGCACTATGTCGTTGGTCTGTTTTTGAAATATCTGTCCATAGCGTCATCATTTTCCCCCTCCCTCTCCGGTCAGAGGCATGTGTGAACGCATATGGTTTGACTATACTTTCGCCGTTTATTAGATTCCCTCCCTCTCTTCACGCGCTCTTGACTAGTACTAGCAAGTGGACAAGGTACTAGCTAATACAATCTAAAGCAATAGACACTCCATCATAATCTGACAATCCACTCAAAATCAATATTCATTTGATGGAATAGAAGAAGACATCACGACGTTAATTAAAAAAAACACACACACAGTATAATATAACTAAAAATCGAAAAGATAAATTAATAGAAGCTCGATACGATTAGAGTGTTTAACTTTCACACAAGATTTTTTTGGATTCTTTCGTTATTTGAGTAGCTTGAGCTAGTGCTCCAACTTTATATACTTTGACTACAATATTTATCTTTTGTGGATGAATTTAATCTTTAGTTAATTAACTATACGTAATTATAATATTAGAAATTTAGTAGTACGTTGTTTGAGCAATCAAAAAATATCATTTAGATGCCTCCACAAGTGTGATATAATGATAAAGTAAGGATTAAAATTAGAATCTTAGTAGGGATGAATATTCTAAAGGTTAACCTATAAGTGGTTATAAGTGGTGTCTTGATTTACCTAGTTGACGAACTAGAGGAAAGATTGTTTATCTCCGGGATTAATTGAGTGAAATTTAGACATCTAGATTTAAAAAAAAAAATACATGTCATTTAGTTGTTCTCACCAATATGGTACAAATGGAATTTTTTTATAAAGGAATTAATAAGACAGCTAAAATTTGAAATTCAATAAAGATGAATATAATAAAAAGTTAGTGTGTGCTTGATAGGTGAAACAGTAGAAAAGCACCTACCTTCGAGTTTAATTGGACAAAGTTAGAACAATTAGATCATGGTTAGCTAACTAAAGATATTTATTTAATCAACTAATTAAGATTTGTTAATAAAACTATTGTGTTTGCACGTAATAATTTTTTGGTCAACTGGATAAACTTATTTAATCAACTAAATTGGATACGATAAACATGTTCGTTGAAGTTGGGGAAACATCTCAATGCTTCAATAGCAAGCCTTGTTTAGTTTCTATAGATATGGTCCATATCTACAATGATAAAAAACACTTAGAGAAAATAATAAAAAAATAAATAAAGTTTGAATTTTAAAATAGATGAATATTTAAAAAATTAAATTTTAAATGTACATAAACATTTGTATACTTTAAATTTACCTAATAGATGAATTGATAAAGATCATTTGCTAGCTCCTCAAGTGGTAAAAGATGGTTCGTTCGCCGCGCTCTTGCTAATTAATTTTTAGACCAACACAGAAAAGATAAATCAAGGATGATAAAAAAAAAATACTATTCCAAATTATTAGGATTTGATTCCTACACAAAATAATCTCTTGAATTGTTAGTGATATTGAGATAGAAGCTATCATACTTCTTGTATTTACTTGGTCATTAAAATATACAGTTGGACCGTCCATCTTATTATTATTTATTTTTTTATATAATTTATTTAAAAATGTATTAAAAATTTAGGTACGTTTGATTTACATATTTTTTTTTAAAAATAATTTTTTAGAAAATAAAAAAATGACTTTTAAATATTTTTTTTTCAAAAAATATTATATATATATATATTTAAAAAAACTGAGATTAACAATATAAATTAAACATCATTTAAAAAAAATACACATTTTTATAAAATAAAAATAAAAAACACTTTAACCAGACGCCCCTTTAGCTTTTGTTTTAACAATAATTAATCATCCATAAAAAGAAGAGTACGCATCCAACGCAATCCCTAAAATCACAAGTCCACCTCCAACCGAAGGCAAACCTCAGAAGAGTTGGGAGCAACGATGGCGACGGGATCTGCCGCTGCGGGATCGGGCCTCTTCAAGTTTCTGCGTCCGCGCCTTCGCCCGCAATCAGACGACATCGCCGCTGCCGCCACCTGGGGCGTCGCGGCCACCACCACCGCCCTCTGGCTCATCCAGGTATGGCAGAGATGCCTTGATCGGTATCACCGTCTGTCAATTAGATATATGTTGTTTCTTCGTGAGATTCTTTTTTCGAGATAACACTTTACGTCTCTCGATTCACATCCCGTTGCGTATTCGACATGTGTCGAGAAAGAGATCAAATCCTTCCTTTTATATCTACCGAAATGTTCTCCTAACTATCTATTTTAGAAGGATCCTTAGGGATGCACCACTAGAAGTCTGAAAGGCGGTTTCTCAGAGTGAGCTGTCTCTCGTAACTTCTCCACAATTCGGCTGGAATAGTGTTTTTTTCAACTCTCCAGTACCTTTAATTTAGATTTGCAGTATATTATGAAAGTGTTCTCCTGCTTAAAATATCAAGTACCAACAACTACGTTTGACTCTTCAGATTCGTATTCCAGGAAAAAAATAGTCCTAATGGTGTATTTAGTTGGATGGGAATATGAAGGAAAAAAGGGAATTAAACGAACTTGCCATTTTTAATCAGGAGGAAGTGGTGAGGATGAACAAATTCAATTATCTTTTTCTGTTCCCCTAATGCATTAACACAAGGCTCCCTAACTATCTGTTCTTTCAAGGATCCTTCAGGGATTCACATATGAAATCCGAAAGCTAGCTTCTCAGAGAGGGCTGTGATCAACTCTAATGAGTTTTACTCCTACTCTGCGTTCCATTTAGTTTGTTTACCTATAACAATTAAAAAGTTAATTGAATTAAAATTTTGAAGCAATAGGGTATTAAAATATAACAAACATCAGGCATATTGACTAATGATTATACTTAGGTAATACCAAAACATTTGTTGTGCATTAAATGAGATCATAAGTTCTTATAGCATCCTAATGAGATCAAACTCATAATTTTCCATTTCTAAATTAGATGATCCTCTAAAACCTTTGGTATTGGAATGAATTTTTTTCTTATATCCTTAAAGATATAAGTTTAAGCATTGAAAGTTGGAATTGGATTAGTACAACCACTTGAACTAACACATTTATAGAGTTAATATACCTCAACCTTTCCTTTTCGGCATCATTCCTTTTTGTTCATGTTGGTACTCTGGTCGGTGCTTTCTCTCCTCCTTTCCTTATTTTAATGTTATTTTATCCCTTTCCTATGATTAGTGGTCAAAATTGAATGATGCCATGGGAAGAAAATCTTCATGTCTCGGATTTTGTTGGAGGATAAGCTTAGAGACATTCACCAGTGTCGACACAATATCAGTATCAGTAGGTGATCAGAATGATAGATTTCTGCTATTTTGACTAATATCAATTGAAATATGCTGTCAATGGTGAATGACCATGCAGTGTAAAAGTATGCCATTGCATAGTATAATAACTTTTCACCAAATAACTCCATTAGCCTTCCTTTTTGGCGAAGAACAACCCCCTTATTCCAACATGTAACGCATCTCACTCGAGAACAAACAATTTTGTCAAACTCTTGCAGTTCAAGAACTGGCGCCGCTGTCATCATCTTCTTGATATGTCCAAAGGTTCTTTAAAAAAAATTTGTCCTGACTAAGCTTTACAGTCTGGATTGGGATATATGATATACTAAAATTCTGTACGAACCTCCTTTAATACGAAGCTAGCCTCTGAATTTTTGAATTATTTCAACGTCCTGGTGCTGGTCATTCTTGGATTGGTTATACCTTCCTTAGATCTGTTTTTTTCTCTTGTCACAATAAAACCTAGAAATACCATCTCGGGTTGTAGGAATGCCCATTTCCTTAGATTTGCAAAAGAGTTTCTAATGCTGTATTTCCAAATATTTTGGTACCTGAATTAGATGCTCTTCCTCAGATTTGTTATAGTAGAACAGCTTGTCGTCAAAACTAGCAAAATCTAAGTCTCAATACCATGGCATTACCAATAAGTCATCAATGCCATTGTCTTGAATGCTATCTTCCACTTGTCTCCACCTCTCGGTTTGATTTGGTGATGGCTACTTTGTGATATCAATCTTGGTGAACACCTTCCAATCCACAAACCAACCAAGTATTTTTTTCTATACGTCGAAGGAGAGATTTGCACTTACAGTGAGTTTGTTTCTGACAAACTTGTAGAAGCAAGTAAAATCGGGCAAGCACACACACTCTTGTTTTCTAGCACAAACACTTTTGCAATTGATTCCTCCACTTGCTTTTGCATCTCCTTTGTTCTTGTGGCATTCGGT
The DNA here is from genome assembly GCA_037177295.1 of Kaempferia parviflora. Lineage (NCBI taxonomy): Eukaryota > Viridiplantae > Streptophyta > Magnoliopsida > Zingiberales > Zingiberaceae > Kaempferia > Kaempferia parviflora. The sequence continues at coordinate 4,576,046 of JBAMIE010000063.1, forward strand.
ACATGTGCATATTTGATAAGGAAGCTCCTGATACCAAATCAATGGCACTCTAAATCTTTCCTATAGGCGGCTAGATTGGGGTGGGGTGGGCATGATCACTAAGCATCTCTTCAAACTATTATACCATCTTGAATTATGAGTTTAAGAAAAAAATAGTAAAAACTATAAAAAATATTAAAAAGAGTTCTATTCTATTTGGAAATACTTTTGACATCGAATAATATTGAAAATAATGGAATATTTCATTTGATGGCGTAAAAGTTCCTATTGATTCATCGCTTCATATCTTTTGTTAATAACAATGTATAAGTTACTATTTATTTAATTTATTTAAGAATCACAATGAAATGTGCATAAGGAAATTTTATCATCACATCAAATACTATATAAATCATCATTGTGAAATAGAGGATAACTTTGATATTAGATGACTTCTAAATTACTATCAATCTTTGTCTTATTGTCATGTTGTGTATCAATGTTAGATGTCTTAATCTTCTCAGCTATACTTAAGTGTTAACTCTACCTCATTTGTGTGTTTCATGTGTTTTTTTCCCAGTGTAGTCATGAACTTTGAGATTTCACTCTTCTATGGGCGGACGAACTGTATCAGTTGTCCTATTAAGATTTTTCATTTGATTTAATGATTTTACATTTATTTTGTCAGCCTTTCGACTGGTTGAAGAAGCAGTTTTTTGAAAAACCTGAGCCCCAAAATTGAAACCTGTGAATGGCGGCAGCATCAAAGGCAGTGGACGATGCCCGTGTTACGTTGAATAAAGATGTTTCACTTTCATTTTTGCATTTCTATTCCTCAGGCAAATCGGTTCGTTCCATCTGGAACATCGTTTTATGTAATAACTTTCAATGTTTGTTTTCCCAAATAATTTGACATTGTTGCTTTAGCTAACAACGGATTTAAGAGAATGCTATGTTTTAGAATTGTTCTTTATGATGCAAAGCTTTGTAATGTTTGCATAATGGGACAATGTGGGTAATAGAATATTTGGATGCATCTTTAATATACAGATAAGTTGATAAAATTTTGAGGAATATTTTGACAATAAAGGGCAGCGGGGTCTTGAAGAAGTTGGATCACGTTAAATCTATACGATGTCTTATTTTGCATTTTATAAAATATTATTTTTCATACTTGAATCTGTGGTTTTAAAGTCACGTGGCAGTAATTTTAGGGTTGCCTAATCTCCCCTCCTATATTTTGACAATAATAAAGGATAAAGTATTTGGGTAAAACTTGACAGATTCTTTCATTAAAGATGATTGTTATGGAATAGATTATTCCTACGTAATTGTTAAATCAATTTAGATATTTAAAATTTGAAGAGTTATTATATTCTTTCTCTATAGTTCTTTGCCAGTTCTGTTCCATAAATTACTCTAATTTTGAAATATGCTCCTGAAGCTACGGTAGTGTAAGAATATTAAATTATCACTTAGATATTTACGATTTAATTCTCAACTATAATATATTTGTAAGGATTTCTTTAAATAGAGTGAGTAATCATAGATGTTAAACTTCTAGGCCGCTCGCTATGAACACTTTTTAATTTATCTTAGTGGTTAGTGGAAAAATTCGGTAGAGTTCTTAGTGATTAATGGAAAACTTATGTAGAGTTGGATTGATTATTTTAGATTCGCTGATACCTAATTCATTATTTTATTTTTTAATTTTGAAACATAAAAATTGTCACCCAATAAATCAAACTAATAAAAAAAAATTATTCCATTTTCTTCATATAACAAAAATCAATAATTAACCTTCATGTACACGTATATAATACATGAGTATACATATATTTTATAAAATAAATATTTATTATCAAATAATTAAATAACATAATTTTCCTAGAAATTATATTTTCAAATAAAATCATATTTACCTTATTATAAATTCATATTAGTAGATAAAACTAAATTTTATAAAAAAAGTTTAAAAATATCAATATGAGAAAAAATAAAAAAGTTAAAATTAATAATAAATCTTAAAATTATTTTTAAAGTAAAAAATAAAAATAATATTAACGTAAATTAATTTTAGTCATTAAATCGATTTAGAATTGATTATCTTAATTTTGTGCTCCATAGAGTGGGTTATTGAAACCGGATGATTACAGACGTGGGGCGATAGAAGACGTAGGATCCGACGATGCCTCACCCATCCACCGTTAAAATCTTACGATTCATTATTCTTCCCCACTGAATTCCCGTCCGATCCGACGCCTCTGCCTCCAGCTTCAGATCTGATCTGAACTGACGCTCGACCCGCCCTCATTTGTCGTCTTCGTCGTCGCCGGAGGCGAAGATGTACACGGCCTACGGGTGGCCGCAGGTCATCCCCCTCGAGAGCGTCGCATCCACCACGACCACGACCACCACTACTTCCTCCTCTACATCTTCCTCTGATCGGGTTGTCTACCTCAAGATCATCAACCGCCTTCTCCTCATCGTCTCCTCCACTCACCTCGAGCTCTGGAGCGCCTCCCAGGTACGCTTCGTCCCTCATCCATCCTTCCCTATCCTGGTTCTCGTTTCTATTTGACGGGTGCGCACGATCCTGCAGCACAAGGTGAGATTAGGCAAGTACGTGAGGGATGCCGACTCGGTTGATAGAGAGGGAGAGAATCTACAAGCGATTTGGAGCCCTGATACCAAGTCGATCGCAGTTCTTGTAAGTGAAGACGGGACGACATTCTTTGGTTACTTACATTTTCTGTGTGTTGAACAAATCTTGTCGGAACGATCGTTTCATCTTCTCCATCTTAATTTATCTCTCTTTGTTCCTTTTTGTAGCTCTCATAAGATCGAACCTTCTTTTGTGTTGGCTTCTATTCTATTGTCTCTCCTGAAGGGCCTTGTTTCTACCTCTAGATCCTTAATATGCGGTCAAGACACAGAATCATGTTTTGTCCTATAATCTGGTCTGGTCTTTTTCAATTTTCATGCCTGCTGTGGTTCAGGAGTTTTTGTTGTATTGCCATAGCCGTAGTGCCAGGTGCAAGCACATCTATATACAATTAAGGAACTGAGAAGTATTTATGTGCATGACCCAATTAAAAGCTGGGCCTTGTGATTGCTTACTATTGCCCATCAATTTATTACTCTCCTTTTCAAAATTACCATACAGGGTCAGTTGATTGTCTAAATAGCAGTGAAACTTGATTTTATGATTTGAATTCCGAATGCATGTGTCTGGACTCTTGATTGGACTTACTTTCATAAAACTTGAGAAAAGTGTTATGCCCTAGTACTCTTATCAAGGGTAACAGAAGTAAAATATCCACTATCAATTTCATAAATATTAAAGAAGAGATTATTTTTTATGTGGTAGACCAATCAATCCTTAACATGGTGTTGGAAAACAAAGTGTTGTGTTCAAATTAGGGTAGTGCTAGCAACTGAACTAATATACCCTATTAGTTAAAGTGCCATTATATGATTTTCTTATTTGTTTGTTGGTTTTACTGCAGACTTCATCATATCTCCATATTTATAAAATCCATTTTTCTGGAAAAAGACTTCTGATCGGTGGCAAGCAAATGCCTGGTCCAGTTCTCGCTAATATCACGTTAGTTATCGTTGAGAAGGCATCCTTTTCAGAGAAAAAATTAGTAACGTATGATACTATTTCTGACAATCCAAGTCCTTTTTCTGACTCATTCTGAAACTTATTTTTGTTAGTTATGTCATCTGTCTCTCAGTTGCAATTTTGTGTGCGATAGCAAAAACATGCTCCTTGGACTTTCTAATGGGCAATTACAACTTGTCTCATGGAATGGGGAGGTATATGTTTTTATTTTTTTGTTAATATTTTGGTGATTCTGTAACTTTGATCACCATGAATCTGAAGTTTCTATGCCTGTCTATTTTCGTTTTTAGATGCAAGTTGTTTACCTGCTAATTCTTATATATCCAGTTCCCTAGTATCTTCAGAATTTGTTGCCAACCACCATATTCCCTACTGGATGCATCTTCAACTCCTCTTATAGAGGACACTAGTGTTCAAGAGTCTGCTCAGTGTTGTCCAAGATGTTCAGCTGTTGTCCAGCTTGAGTTGTCATTACAACTGAGATTACTAGTTGTTTTGTTCTCCAGTTGTCAAATTGCTCTTTGTTCTATAAGCAAAAAGGGACTGAAGCAGGCACAATCTATTAAAGCTGAAAGGTGGTTCGATACAGAAGACGCAATGTGTGCCTCTGTTGCTTCAGATCAGCAGATCCTTGCCGTTGGCTGTAGCAGAGGTGTTGTGGAGTTATATGACCTGGCAGAGAATGCAACTCTTCTACGAACCATATCATTGTATGACTGGGGGTATGTCTCAGATACTGTAGTTAGGCTAGATTTTTCTTGACTTGGTACATGAACTAGGTTTTTTTTTAATAGGTGTTATTCTTCCCTCCTCCCATTCAAGGGGAGGCCATTTGTTTGATATAGACATATAGTGCATCCTCGCTCTTCAGCTCAACTTCCTTTCCTGCCCCCCTACTCGCGTGAAAATGGATCCACCATGCCTCTGTTACCAGATCTGCATGATCACCTCCCTGCTCATCTTATCTCTACTCCCACATGAACAAACATCTGATTTATCTTCTTTTTTCAATCATGTTGTGATTTCCAGATCTCGATCTTTTGTTTTTCACATTAAATCTTCTTTGTTGCTTGAGGTGGAGGACCAAATAAAGACTTGTCTCTCCTTGTGATGTAACACTGCTGCTCTTGTTTGTGTAGATTTGATCAACTAAAACATAGATATAGTGCAGTGGTGAAGAGCATTGAAATTGCTTTCATGAAGTCGTTGGTCAAATTTGTGCTTCAAAAGAGCATAATTTCTATTTGTAGCACCATCAAACATAACATATCTTCCACACACACCAAGGCTTATTTACCTATTTGTTGTCTACCTTTGTATTTTGTACAGCTAATTTGGCATCATCTAATATCCATGGTCCATACTCTACCTCGAAGACAGTGTTAGAGTTGATAATTTAGTTCACCTTTCTAATTTAGCCATCAAGTATATATATCTGTGAAAGTAATATTTCTGTTGTTTGAATTAATTAAATACTATATATTTTTTTTTCTGGATTCTCATATAGTTATAGAATGATAAAAACCATCAATATCACATTTTTTGAATGGTTACTGGATCCTGTTGTACTGTTGTGTAATATGTATGAACTTGTATATAAGTTGCTAAGACAAATTGGATGGAAGGTCCACCCATCTAGTGGGGATCTGTATGACTGTTGGCAACTGATGGAGACATTTAGTTGGCCCACTTCAAAAAAAAATCTTCTATATGTGATTTTTGGTCTGATTCAATCCCTTCACTATGAGAAAACATGGATTGTGTTGTTTGTTCTTAAACTTTTGTGTGGTTTAGCAAGGTTTTGATAGCTTACAAAGTGCAAGATTAAAATTTTGAATCCAAGTGAAGCTTTCACGCTTGCTAATAGAGTCATTGGAAGTTCTTTTTTCATGTATTGTGTGTGTGCTTGTGTTTTTGCTAATGGCTTTATTGTGCTTGAGTTTCATGTATTATTTTCTGTCATATTTCCATTATCATTGTTAAATTTTACAAACTGAAAAAACTGACTTTTGTATCTCGGAACTTATAAAATGCTTATTTACCATCTCATGGTCGGCTATGCTCAATGTTATTTGGTGTCAGTGTGGCAAATATCCACGAATATGATTGACTTGCTTCGTGAGAAAATTATAGAAGTACCTTAGCAATCTGAAAAGGAGATGCACATACTTCATGATTCATTCTGTCAAAAGTGGCAGTTTTCATCTTATTATTATTTTTGTTTAGGTTCCATAAGCAGCCAATTAGCTTATATTTTCTGACACCTATAGTTCCCTTGTCCTTTCTATCTAAAGCTTATTATTTTCTGGTCTTTTCATGAAAAAGTAAAATGAGAAACTAGCTAGCTGTTCTATGAATTATAGGTACTCTTTGGAGGATACAGGTCCTGTTTCTTGTATAGCTTGGACACCAGATAATTGTGCATTGGCAGTGGGGTGGAAGTTTAGAGGACTAACAGTTTGGTCTGCATCTGGCTGCCGTCTTATGTGCACAATTCGTCAAACTGGATTGAGTTCAGTTTCGTCTCCTACGGTTAAGCCTAGTCAGGACTTGAAATTCGAACCTTTTTTGGGTGGTACTATGCAAGTTCACTGGGATGAGTTTGGATACAAACTTTATGCAGTTGAAGAAAAATCATTAGAGAGGATTCTAGCATTTTCATTTGGAAAATGCTGCCTTAATAGAGGGCTTTCAGGCACATCATATTCTCGGCAGATCATTTATGGGGAAGATAGAGTTCTCATTGTGCAGCCGGATGATACAGATGAACTTAGGATTGTGCATCTTAATCTACCGGTAATATCTCCTATATGAATAAATACTTTGTTTCGGGCAAATGGTTTAGTTGTATTGTCAATAAAGTCTATGAATATTTGTGAACCAGGTGACTTATATATCTCAAAATTGGCCTGTTCTACATGTTGTTGCTAGCAAAGATGGTATGTACTTGGCAGTTGCAGGCGTCCATGGTCTTATCCTCTACGACTTGCGTTTCAAAAAATGGCGTGTATTTGGAGATGTTACTCAAGAGCAGAAAATTGAATGCAAAGGCTTGTTATGGCTCAGCAAGATTATTGTTGTGTGTAACTATATTGAATCTTCCAACACGTAAGAATTTTAACCTTTAAACTTGGTTTTATCTGTTTTCAATTTTCATAGTGCTTCTTATGAATGATAATGAGTGAACTTTTGTCATTTAATGCCTTCAAACTTAAGATAGTGTATCCAGCAATTTTGGCATAACTTTTGTAACCGGGATAACCTTCTATTTATGTTTCTAAGTTGCTAATGTTTTTTGATTTAGAATTGTTTTGGTTACTATGAGTTTCTTTTTAGGCATGCAGAGTTTGAGTCATCAAACACTGCAACAGGAGATATTGCCTCGCCTAATGTCATATTAATAGAACAATTTGTTTGTATAAGTCATATCCAAGGTTTTAAATTCTTGAAATAGCTATGTGTAACTAGCAGTTTTTGTGTTTCTGTTGCTTTATGAATTGTCCAAATCCTGCTACCAAAGTTATTAGATTTTAATGGAGCTCTACATATTCTTGTAGGTATGAGTTGTTGTTTTATCCAAGATATCATCTTGATCAGAGCTCTTTACTTTACCGAAAGACATTACTCGGGAAACCAATTGTCATGGACGTGTTCCAAGATTATATACTTGTTACTTACCGTCCATTTGATGTTCATATTTTCCATGTGAAGATTTTGGGAGAACTATCACCTTCTAGCACTCCAATTCTTCAGGTAGTAAATTTGATTCGTTTCTATTTGCCTTTTCAGTGCTTGGTTGCAGCTGTTATAGCATAAATGTGTGAAATAAAGGCGCCTTTTGTGATTGAAATAATCAAATAAAGAACAGCTTTCAACAGTAAGGGAGCTTTCCATAATGACCGCAAAGAGCCATCCTGCATCAATGAAATTCATTCCTGATTTCACAGCAGAAGATTCATCGGAAAAGAACAATTCTCCACTTTTGGAGACTTCATCTCAACAACCCTCAAGGTATGCAGTCCTTTTGTTTCAGATGTTAAGATCAGACTGAGCTTATAATTGTGATTGTTTATGATGTCAGATGTTTAATACTGAGGGCAAATGGAGAACTTTCAGTTCTTGATTTGGATGATGGACATGAGCAGTTGTTGTCTAATTCGGTTGAACTATTTTGGGTTACTTGTGGCCATTCTGAAGAGAAGTCAAACCTCATCGAGGAAGTTTCCTGGCTAGACTATGGGCATCAGGGAATGCAGGTATAAGAGTATCATTGTTTTCGGCCTTTATTGCATGATTACATTCTTATGTGATTTGGAAAAGTTGATGCCAATGTTGGTTGTTTTCATGTGACTGTTTCAAATGCACTTTTAAAGTGCTAAACTCTATGTTGCAGGTCTGGTATCCATCACCTGGAGAAGATCCTTCCATACAAGAAGAGTTTTTGGCCTTTATTGCATTCTTATTGCATGATTATTGCATCCTTTCATACCAAGAAGATTGTTTTCGGCCTTTATTGCATGATTACATTCTTATGTGATTTGGAAAAGTTGATGCCAATGTTGGTTGTGTTTTCATGTGATTGTTTCAAATGCACTTTTAAAGTGCTAAACTCTATGTTGCAGGTCTGGTATCCATCACCTGGAGAAGATCCTTTCATACAAGAAGATTTTTTGCAGGTATGTTCATCTTTTGATATTTATGAATATATTGTTTTATTTCTTGGGACCTGTGAAGTATGTTCTTCGACCTCTAGTCTATGGCATAGGCAATTGACAAGCATCAATGTAACCTTATGAATATAAGCCTTAATGATAATGCACTAGTTTGTGTCATCTTGTCATTATTCAGATCTTGCATGAAACCTTTCTGTGTTGCACTGGTCTGCTTTCAGTAGGTTCTTACATCAATATAATTAAAGCCATCCAAAGATAAAGTTTCTGATACTGCCACATTGTCCTAACAAGCTAGCTTAAGGAAAAGGTGGGCCACTTTCTGATGGCAGGCAGATGCATCTGAATTTTCTGTTTTGAACAATGTCAATTTAGCAGCACATAATTTATATATAACTTTTAATAATTAACAATAATTAAACATTTTCAGTATAAAACTCTCATCACAGCTCAAGTACCATAAAATTACCTCTTATGGGAAAGTTGCACCATGTAAGGTGTAAACATTTCATGCTCTGGTGGCTCAGCCTTATTTTGAGTCACAATCAAGGAGGATTTGCTTTTATACAGTTAACTATGATTTGAGTACTCTGTTTCTTGATATTTTTTTCCTTTCACGTTGTAGCTGGATCCTGAATTTGAATTTGATCGTGAGGTTTATCCTTTGGGACTTCTTCCAAACATAGGGGTTGTGGTTGGTGTGTCTCAGAGGATGTCATTTTCAGCCTGCTCAGAGTTCCCATGCTTTGAACCTTCGCCTCAAGCTCAGACCATTTTACATTGTCTCCTACGCCATCTTCTTCAGGTACTGATTTTCTTTCAAGCTTTGCTGAAATTGTTTAGACTTCTATAGCAGTTTTGTTAGCCTTTCGTTGTTTCTTAAAACAATTAGGATAAGCTCTCTCAAGTTAAGTCTGCATGGCAGAGGCTTACTATTTTTCCCTATAGAATTCGTTAGATTAAAAAGTGTTGATTTAGAACTTGAGGTGGAAAACATACTCTTTATAATTAGTTTATGTTCCTTTTCATCTGAACAAAGTGTTTTTTTGATGCAATTATCATCATGATTTAATATTGTTTCAGTAAACACTACAATAGAAAGACATGGCGCAACACAATTAAAACGATAATATGTATCTACTATCCAAATAATAAGCAAATTTCTATTGCCTTATGTTGTAAGACAAATTGTTGTGTTTATGTTAAATTCTTCAGAAAGAAATTGATGTCTCCTGAATGAAGCGACTACACTTTGCGTATCTCTGTATATAGAATAGGTACAACGTGGTATGGAGCTGCATGCACATAAAACTTCATGAATGATTCTAGGTGAACTGCCAAATTTAGTTTGATTTTAGATGTTTCTGCAGATATAAACCAAAGTGAAAAAACAATTAGTTTAGGTTGGACTTTTGATTAATTAACAAATATAGCAATCTGTTAACTATATCTCTTCCCAACTATTATATTGCTTTGCCGGCAACATCAGGTATATATACCCAGCTAGCATGAAAGTGTGCATTCTGAGTAGTTGTACCTAAACCGCTATTGCTAGATTCAATAACTTAGCATTTAGTATTCATTTAAACTCAACTTTGAAGCTATGCTGATTGGATTTTTCCTTAAACATCATTGACCAATGAAAAGCAAACAGCTAGGTGAATTGTGGTTCAGAAGTTGTCCTGATCTGTTGAATAGTAAATTGAGGTTGTTTTGTGTTTTTTGCAACCTTTGACTAGATTTGTTAAATAGTCAAAATTATGAGCTAGATCTAGGATGTTGTTTACAAGCTTTAGACTAAAGGAAGCAAGATGGTTAAAATTTAGCTAATATGTAATGTGGCACTCTGAAAGCCTGAAATTCTGACATTGAAATTTCTTCTTATTTATGCTTCTTCATTAGAGGGACAAAAATGAAGAAGCATTGCACTTGGCATGCTTGTCAGCAGAAAAGCCTCACTTTTCACACTGCCTAGAGTGGCTTCTCTTTACTGTATTTGATGCTGAGGTCTCCAGGTATGCTAGATTTGATAGAGTCATTGAGTTTGTTATCCATTTATTATAGAGAATCTTTCATTTGCATTGAGAAATGCAAATTCCGTGGTATTTTATTTTTAAGATGATTATACAAAACTTTAGTTCATGCTCATAGTATCCCTGTTCATGAAATTTGTCAACAAATAATTTTAATGCCACTGATACTCATCTTTTGCCTTTATGTCTATTTATCCCTATTCATGAAGTGTCAAGGTATTGAATGATTTACAAAATTTTTTAACATGATGTTGAAAATAAAAAAAATGCTTGATCAATGGAGGGTAAATACTCTAGTTTCCTTATATAAGAATAAGGGAGATATACAAAATTGTGTAAACTATAGGGGTATTAAACTAATGAGTCATGTTGGTGCAATTGTCACCGGGTCAAGTTGACCATATTGACCGGACAAGTTTGGGTCAAGCTTGGGTCTCAAGGTTAGATATCTGTTTAGATGTTTCGATGTTTGACAATGTAACATGATGATGAATTGGGAGATTGCTTGATGCAATCGTCCCTGAGTCAGTTTGACTCGTTTGACTAAGATTGAACTAAATCAAGCTTGTGTTTAGGTGTTTGACAATAGATAGAGTTTGTCTATCTAGGAAATTGTCAAACAAGAGTCAAGTAGGTCAAGGATGACTGGATACTTGACTGGAAGTCCTAACTGGAGATTAAGCAAGAGTGAAAGTCCTGACGAGTGAAGTCAGACAGCTGAGAAGTCTTGGTGAGTGAAGCCAAGCAGATTGGTGGAAATCCAGGTGAGTGAAGACTGGTCCTGGTGAGTGAAGCCAGGTGAGAAGACCTAGCGAGTGAAGCTAGGCAAGTCTGAGAAGACCTGGTGAGTGAAGCCAGGCAATGGAAATCCAGATGGGTCACGGTTGACCGGACATCTGGTGATGAGAAGTCCAAGTGGGTCAAGGTTGACCGG
>JBAMIE010000063.1:4600464-4614071 GCA_037177295.1 Kaempferia parviflora
ATACAATCTGTGAACGGTCATTAGCGACAGAATAAAATTATCCGTCGTCACTTCCGTAACAGAAACCCAATACCGTTCGTCATGTAGCGACGGTAATAATATGTCCGTCGCTAGATATAGCGATGAAATATAATATAGTCATTGCAAATAATAGCGACGGGCCATTAAATTCCGTCGCTATTCTTCACAGCGACGCACAAGTAGTCAATGACCCTTTTTCCATCGTTAATCCGTCGTAGTTACTTAATAACGATGGAATAGGTCCGTCACTGAAAGATATATTTTTTATAGGGAAGATAGCCGAGTTAGCTCAGAGTGGGGCCATGTGGGTGCGTCTTTATGACCTAAAGCAGATCGGATGCTGGTAGAATCAAGCGCGATTGCAACAATTTATGAATCACCCATCTTTTGTTAAGCATATAAGTGGAAATTTGAAAGCCGATTGAGAATTATAAAGGATATTTTAACAATTTAAAAAAGTATGAGGGGGCACTTTCAAAGTGACAACCTTAGGAGTTAGGAGGGTGCATTTTGAAATTTCGTCGAAAATTGGAGGAAAAAGTTGGTTCTGCTGCCCGTCATCACAATTCACAAGGCAACGAACCAACGACTCGTCCCATAAATGGAAGCGAGAGCGTTCCTTTTCCTCTTCCGAATCACATGGTCGGAAGAAAAATCGAGAAAATTTTGGAAGAAGATAAGAAGAAAGAAGAAGGTCGCGGCTTGAGCCTTCTTCTATTCCTCATCGCTTTCGGTAGAAGAGCAGGAGGGGATAGACGCCGAGAAAGGGAGCTCTTTTTGGTGGAGGAGAAATGGCGAGGCTATCGATCGGAATCCTCGGGTTGTCGGAGCTCTTCGTCAGCGCGACGGTGCACATACTCTTCGGCCTCTACATCTTCAGTGCCGCGCTGGCGTCCGGCCTATCGCAGGCCTTCACCGACTGCCTGCGGCCTAATGTCTTCAACCTCGGCGCCTGGCAGAGGGAGGCGGAGGGAAGGGGCCAGCCGCCGGCGGTGTTCGAGGGATCGCCGCCGCCAATCGTGTTGGTGCACGGTATCTTCGGATTCGGAAAAGGGGTAAATGTCTTGATCGGGATTGTGATTTTACCTTTCTTTTCATCGATATCGCATTAACTCTGGGTTTTGTTTGGGTTGCAGAGACTTGGCGGTTTGTCCTACTTCGCCGGGGCGGAGAAGAAGGATGAGCGTGTTCTGGTCCCGGATCTGGGATCCCTAACCAGCATCCATGACAGGTGCTTCTTCTCAAAATCATTGGTTCGGTTGCTTACCTTCTTTTTTGAGAATCTGAGAAGGAAAAAAAATCGATTTCCCCCCTTTTTGGATTTTTAAAACTCGATATACCTTTGAGCACAGGGCAAGGGAACTGTTCTATTACCTGAAGGGAGGGCAGGTGGACTACGGCGAGGAGCATAGCAGGATCTCTGGACATTCACAATTTGGGAAGATTTATGAACAAGGCAAGCTGAAACTGGAATATTGGGTTTAAATTTTTTTCTATCCGGTTTTAAAAGATCATGTTTACTCATCCTCTCTTGCTTGTTTTGATCCAATTCCTGTTCAGAAAGAATTTCTTAAAATTTTGAAACAATATAATTCTAAGCCCCATCTTTTTGTATAGCAAAAAAAAAAAACATAGAAAATTGGTACGATATTGGAACTAGATTTCTAATTCTAAACTTTGATGGATCCAAACAATTTGGCTGGATTGCAGGGCACTATCCTTCGTGGGACGAACACCATCCTCTCCATTTTGTTGGGCATTCAGCAGGTGTTCAGGTTGTAAGGGTATTGCAGCAGATGCTCGCCGATAAGGTGCTTACTATCTCAATCGATGCATTATTTTTATCTCTTGCTTTCTTCCTCACAAGGATTGTGAATTTACTCACATTTGTGGTGCTCCAACAGGCATTCAGTGGCTATGACACATCGGAGGACTGGGTTCTGAGCCTTACTTCTCTGTCCGGCGCGCTCAATGGAACCACTAGAGCCTACTTTGATGGCATGCAGTGAGCAATTTCTTTGTTCTTCAAGAACCGATAGCATACTTGCTTTGAGTTCCTAACATAATCCTGTGGTTTTGTTTTCCAGACCGGAGGATGGTAGGTTCATGAGACGTATATCACTGCTTCAAATTTGTCGCCTGGGAGTTATCATCTATGATTGGTTGGACATTTCATGGCTCAAAAACTACTACAACTTTGGATTTGATCATTTTCAGATGGGATGGAGGAATGCCGGCCTCTTACGACTGGTTGATCTGCTCTTAGGAAACACTGGGCCTTTTGCTTCAGGGGATTGGATCCTACCTGACCTAACAATTCAAGGATCAATCCGGCTTAATTCAGGACTTCGAACCTTCCCCAACACATTCTACTTCAGCTACGCAACTAAGAGAACGAGAAAGGTATTTGGGTTCACAATTCCCTCCAGTATCTTGGGTATCCACCCGTTGCTGTTTCTTCGAGTCTTGCAGATGTGCCAGTGGCGATTCCCTCGCAATGCTCCACCACCTTACAAAGGGTACCGGTGAGTCAGACATGTTTATTAATTCATGTATAGTTCAGATTTCAGATGAGGTTTATGGTTGGGAACCAATTTGAGATTCTTTGACCACTGGAGCAGGGATGAAGATTGGGAAGACAACGATGGGGCTCTGAATACAATATCCATGACACATCCTAGGTTGCCTATCGAACATCTGAACAAATTTGTTGCAGATGACTCAAAATGCCATCCTCTACAACCAGGAATATGGTCTGTACTCCTGCACATCATCATCATTTTTCGATACCACATTCTTTCTTATAGAACGCATGCAATTGGAGAAACTTAATTTACACAATCTCTGATCCTTGGGTTCTACTTGAAGCCGAGTTTAAATTGAAGATGTGATTTATTCCATGATCATTGTTGTTGTACTATCAAATGAAAATCTGCTTCTGGTAAAATTGGTAAAATTTCTGTTTAACCAGAACTGAGAATAGAAACCGCATTACTTGCAACAAGCATAAAGGATTAGTTAATTCAAAACAATGTGTTATATGTTAGTTTCTTCACAAATTCTGCATGAGCAATTAGTTCCTATTTGTTTGTAATCCTTTCTTCATCTCACATTACCCAACAATTTGAACCAATCTTTCTTCCTACCATCGCAGGTACTACAGGATCCTTGAAGCCGATCACATCTTCTTCGTCGTGAATCGAGAACGAGCAGGAGTTCAATTTGATCTTTTGTATGATAGCATATTTCAAAGATGCAGAAAGCACATCATTCGAAACAACATGCCCCGCCAGTCTTGCCCAAGCAAAATGGCCAATGATTGAAATACTACTCAAGTAGAAGTAGGTGATTAGAGGCTGTGAATTTTTGTTCAAGACTTAAACGCCACCCTAAAACTAGATAAGTTTTGCACTCAACAAACTACGCCTCACGAGTATCTTCTTGTTTCCAAGCAAAAGAGATTTAGGTTTTTTTTGGTGTCCATGTTGAGTCACTTGTAGATACATGCTTTACTGGTTTAATCAACATTGAAGGCTCCATTGATATTATAGATGACCGCAATACAAGCTCTTCGACGACTTATGGAGAACTATCAAACAATGATTACCTATTCATATTAAGTGGGTAGAAAGCTAGTTTTATCACGCAAAATCGTTATTCGGATTGGTTTTTGTTTGATGGTCAATCCCATGGAAAATCAAATGAAGTCAACTACATTCAAATTAAGAATTCAACAATTTATTACTACCCGCAAAATATTTTACAAAAACATAGATACAATACTATAGAAGAAACAAATAGTAAACATACTGAGACCTTTAATGGGAAATTCATGTGAAGGGCCTATGGAGCCATAAGATTCGTCACAATCTAATTCCGACTATTCATTTGAGCCAATTGCATAAGATTGGTCAACATCTAAATCAAGATAACACTCAGATTAATATAGTAGGCGCATAACAAGTCAGTTCATAACTGAAGAAAAAGTAGAGGTTCAGAAAATTCCACTAGACCAGAGGCCCAAAAAACATCTACAGATCCATCAGAACATTGATCCCATACAGTAAGTGTGAAGTTACAAGTAGAACATTTGCCTAACGAGCGCTATGCAACCAAATTTGAAGGAAACCCAAATGGAATTGGCTAAAGTGTTTTATCACAGCTGGTTCTTCCATTCTGGTAAATAATTCATTTTAAAACGTCACTATTTTCAGTCCTCATTTGGTGCTGCATAAATTTGGTCACTAGTAAGATTGATTGGCAAATAAAGATGATGAAAACGAGAGGAAATGAGGCTGACCTGTAGGAATGTGATCTTGACGGGCTCTGTTCGATACCCTCAGGACCTGGAGACTGATGTTCCTGCCTCTTAGACCTGTAATCCCTAACATCCGGTGACCCATACTCCCTACCATTGCGAAGAGATGGAGACACTGATCTCGGTGGAGAGTAGTAATCACGGCTGCCCCTTCCATTGTCCCTGCATTTAACCATGTGAGTAATTATTCAGAAACGCAGCATACTATGAGGCAAACTGTTAGCTAATCCCAGGGTGCAGTGGCATTAGATATGTGATCTATCAGTTGCAAAGAACACCAGAAAACAAAAGAATTATCAGCTGATCTTTATGAACAATAATATAATATATTGGTCGAAAAGTGTGGCACAGGATCTTAAGCAGCATCTCCAACTTGATGAGTTGGAATAAGTGAACTTTACCTGGAACATATCACAACTCCTGAAAAAAAATGGTAGCATGTTTTATTCTCTTATTGGTGTACTTGCTTATCGAACAGCATCAACAGCTCTTTGCGTCAACTCTCTTAGGCCAAAATTATCTTACTTTCATCTCATGCATGACCACCATCAAGAAGATTATGCCCTCATCACAGGAGATCATGTTAATTTAGCTTTGGGCTCTTTTCGTGAATCTCTCTTTCAACTTTGAAAGCTCTAATTTCTTTTTTTAACTGGATAGTATAAAACAATCAAACAGCCAATTAAGAGAGCAACACATGAAACTGAAAGTTGTTTCTATTGAGGGAAAGGAAAGTTTAAAATGGACTTGTATTTCTACCAAGCCATGTATGATCAGTGATTTTCAGTTGAAAACGAAGACAAACTGAAATTTCTTCATAGCTTTCAAACTAGGTGATCAATAAGCAAACAACAACTTTACGGCCGCTTCCTCTTTCCTTTTTTTTACTAAACCTTTGATTCTTTACATACTCGTTTCACTTTTACAATCTGCATGAACATAGGAAAGGCTATGAAAAATAAATAAATTTACTTAAAAAAAGGACATTAATACAAGGGGCTTGGGTAATTTTCTAGTAGTCACACAGCATTATCCAATTTAAACAACAAAGAAAGCTGAATCCCAAAGCATAATTTTATTTGACTAAATATTGAACACCTGATTTAATTTTCGAATTGTACCATTATGATTATCATATTTTTCAAGAAAGATAACTAGACTGTTGGTGAGATATGGGATAGAGGAAAACAGGAGACTGCTAAACTAAAATCCACAAAGCTATAAAAATTTTCAAATCATCATATAGCTATTCAGATGATTAGGGAACTCTATGGATGCAGTGCAATTCCTTGGCAAGTAAAATCGGTATCTATTGGGACAATGGCTAACAGTTTTAAGGTTTACTGGATCATGAAAAGGGTCAAACTGAAACCAGCAAGATTAAGAGACCTACTGATAACTTGATGAGTGTTATGCATACTGATGCTTTTGGTTTATGATTATGAACAAATAAATTATGCGGTTGCTTATCGATGACAGCCTCAGTACCAATTTAACATATCAGTTGCCAATCACTAACATCAACCTACCATCAAGTTGTGCTAAGGAATCAAATTTGGTTTGTGCCAGTTCGCATGGGCAAACTTTTTTCACTAACATCCTAGCACACAAGAAGCATGCTGCAAGCCATTCCTCCTCCTCCGCAAGTGACAAACCGCAAGAACCACAAGCCTCTTTCCTCCTTCGAGAGGCAATGCAGAAAAGTTCCACAGCGAGACTTTGAAAGGCACTCAGCTTGTCACAACCTTGCCCAGCTTCCTCCTCTCCCTCCCTTGTTGACCTCCTCCTCTACCTCATACTCATCTTCCTCCAACTCTCTTCTTCCTCGTCAAAACAGCCAATCAAACTGTTCTAAAACAGTATTGTTCCAACCTCTGGATGAAACTCTGAATCCGGTCAAAACGTTAAGCCTCATTTAAAGCCAAATACAATTTTTGAGATTTGTTATGAAATCAATTTAAGAACACTTGTCACTATATTTTTAACTAAGGACTTCCCATTTAACTTACTCCAAAAAGTTTGGAACATTGATATGGACGATTATTAATCTTCAAATAGAATATTGTAGGGTGTATTACAGTATTAGTGCATACTATTTACTAGTATACAAATTGAAAGTCACAAGTCTTACCTTCCTATATCAATGGAAACTATTAACAAAATGAATGCCCTTTGCTCAGGCATTCGAAAGATATTTGAATTGTGATATTTAATAGTCGTAGAGATTTTTCATATAGGCTACCGATAAGAACCAGCAATTTGTTAATTTCTTTTAGCAGATAACATGCAAAAACACTAGTATAAGTATTGTAACAAACCTTGAACCATGCCTGGGAGGACTAGGAGAACGAGAATATGCTGCCACAGAGAATGATACATTTTAAGTATACTCAAGCAGATGTAAAACTGGATGACTTATGAATATCATGCAATGATACAGCAGAATACTAACAACGATATTGTCGTCTGGGAGATCTTGATGTGGACCGCCTGTTTCGTCCTCCCATATATCTTTCACTGCAGAAGGTTTCATTACTATGAAAATTACTTAAAGCAACTAAATTAACCAAAAGGCATGGACTCCACAAACAAACAGAAAATCATTGATTACTATTAGATTAACAAACAATACATCTACCAACAGCTTTCCAACATCTAATAAAAAAAGTGAGATGAGCACACCTAACCCTTGCCGTCGTACGCATCTCTTGAGGAGTTTTCCTATTTTCTTCTGCATAGACAATTGAAATTTCACGGCCGCCAATAATCTGACGATTCATATGCTGCTTAGCTACTGCAGCATCTTCTGCATAGCGAAATTTAACAAATCCAAAGCCACGTGGCTCCCTGCAATAGCAGAGCCATAAGATCAGAATTCATCAGTGCAGTGAAATGAATACACAAATAAAGACCAAATCTGCTTATTCTGAAATGGTTGTTTAGCTTACAAAGATAAACTAACAGGAAAAAATTACTACCCAACACTACAAGGAAACTGACCAATACAAAATGTTTAGTATGATAGATAGTTAATGGAGTTGTTTGTTTGCGGTCCTAAAATATGCTATTACATATATAAGGATGACAGTGTTCCACAATGATAGACCAAATACAGTAGCCTTCAGTTGCTTGGAAAGTATGATTATTCGCAAGGTGAGAGGAGAGCAAGCATCCACAATTGGCATATCCTTTTTGGGGATTTTTCTTTTGCAATAGTATCTTTTGACTCACCTTTTTGGTTTTCATGTTTTTTTGTCAAGTATAAAGTGGAGCAGTTAACAAATTAATACAACCAGCCAACCATTAACTTCTTTTTTTTGGACTGAAAGGTTCACTGTTTTTTTAGCACTTCATCTAGTGGTGAAAAAAACACTTTCATTGTACCAACTGACATAATTTGATCTTTTAAAAATATTTCAATGAGGCATTTTTTTTGTCAAAAATTGTGGAAGGAAATCAGAGAGGTTATTCCTCTTGGTGAATAAACATATTCAATTTTTGTACACAGTTGAAGTTGTTGATATTCCAAAATCCAATCCATGATAGATATATCCAATAAAGCAGCAGTTTCTATGTACTCCCCTCCATTACCTTCTCCTTTTCTTTCAAAGTAGAAATTATGTTCTCAAGATGCAGACAAAAATTCAATTTAAGTTTGTTTCTTTACTCTTACAAATCTCATTCAAAAAGAGGATACAGATGATGAAAGAGTAATTTAGTAATGCCACATAGGTCCAACAGTTGAATGTTAATGTTTGTTGATATCAAGAGAGAAACTAGGTTGATGTAAGTCACAAAAAGGAAGTACCCTGTATAGTATTTCTTACCCTGTATAGTAATTCTTGGGAAGGTAAACATCCTTCACTGGACCAAACCGCTCGAATGGAATCCGTAGATCTTCAGGCCTGCAAATGACAGACAAATTTTTATTTAATTCATGCATTTTGAACATATATTGGAGAACACATAACAAAAAAGAAGATCCTTCACAAATACACAAAAAAAAATTAAACAGTTGAGGAAAATGAAGCAACATTGAATCAATTAACATGGACACATTTACCCTCTCAAAATATGAAAGCAACAAAATTATCCATTTTCAGAAAAATTATGAACTGATAAATTTCAAAACCCTTGTATCTACTGGTTAGCAACAGTCTATCAGAGTATTTGCTTTTGCGAGATTAAAATGGGAGAGACTTAACCACATGCGTAATCAAAGTTAGCCATGAAGGCTTTCTTAACCAATAGCTATCCATTGGCCACATGTTTTGCAGTACTACCTTTCTTGATGATTTATTTACCTTTCATCAAAAAAAAAAAAAAGTTAGCCATGAAGGCATTAAAACAACAGTACAACTATGTAACCAAGATGAATTACCCATGACAACTTAACCACCTGACTTATTTCATTCCATGAATGAAAATTAAACAACTAATTAGAAATTTCATCCTAAGACACTTTAACATGTAGAAAATAATCGACTACACCTTTGCTATCCATTATGTCTTGATAGCATTAACACGATGGAAGAAAGAAAGAAGCAAACAAAGAGCATGATACGTGAAAAGATGAATCAGAGTATTTTTCAATAACATGAATTTCAGTGATTTGTTCTTCTTCAACTTTGTTAGATGTTGGGGCCATCTTAGCTATCATTTATTGTCTCCATGTGACAAGATGTTCGTTTTGTATGTAATCATTAACTTTGAAATTATAATCTCTTTGACCTTATATTTCTATCATACAACATAAGATTCATCCTTCCTTTTTATAATGACTTGGTTTCATCTTCAATACGTTAGTTGAATTTAGTGCTTCAATAGGTTATATTTATTTCTAGTTAGTTGAATTTAACTTCTAATGGATCATATTTCCTATTTTAAGGCTCGTATAAAATAAAATCCATATCGAATTATCAAATCTGATTTGAATCATAATGGTTCTTTTGAATTCTTGTTTATATATATGAACTAAATAATGAAAACACTCAATACAACAAACAAATATAATGAAAACACTAATATAGTTCTGTTCACTTCCAGTATAGAACTCTATTTCCCTAAGCACAGTATAAAACAACACTTGTTACTAGAACTACCCGCTTAAATACTGACTAAATAATACCAATAGGTGGAAAATTTTATTTTATTCTCTTTCCTCTATATTTAGCCTAGTTTTTTACCTATTCTTTCTCTTTCATGCTTATATCTTTTAATCTTTTACCATTCTTCTAATTTATCCAGCCCACCACCTCAATCCTCTTCTCCTCCCTCCAACTCTGCCTCCTATATTCTTCTTCTCTTGGTACCATCATCAAGTAGGAGAGACAGCCAACACAAAGATAGGTAGGTAATTTTACAGTACAAATCTGACTGCAGATCATATAAGATTAAGACCCAAACTGATACTTTAAATATTTGTTCTAAATATGAAATACATCATATCTAACCTCAATTAGTCAATTCCAATGTCTAATGATGCCGAATCATAAGTATCATCCCTAAGATAAACTGCACTATCCTACAAATCTGACAAAAAAATCCATTGAAAAACAATCTTAAGAATGAATATGAACTTCTCTAGCTTAGTAATGCATGTGTTGATACATTGGGGTAAGGTGAAAGTCTAGGTTGTTATAATTTCGCGGTGCATGTGCTGCACTCCAAGGTGAGTAATTTTTTGGAAGAACTTAGAATCATAGATATCCTAGTGGATGTAATATTTTTTCTGGAATATGAATACAAAGGACATCTAGTAGCGTGGAAGTTGTGGTATAGATCCCATTTTTTATCCTGTGGTGTATCAATTATAATATCGCATTGTTAGTTGCCTTAATTTGCTCTTGTTTCTTATTTATACTAATCAGAATCCCATAACCAAATCAATTGAACAATAAATGCGGAAGTCAAGTACAGAATGTCACTTATCCAAACATTCATGTAGTGTGTGTTATATGGGTGAACTTACATTTTTTTTAATCCCTTTTCTTTAACCATTTTTTAACTCTCCAAGTCAATTTCTCGAGCAAGGGAGTGAGAAATAGTTGTTATTCGATTCAGCTAGCCATTCCAATCTAGTTTGAAATCATGTAAACCACCAAACAAAGATAGAAATGGACAGTGAAACTTCATAAGTAACACCTAAAACTTCAGAAAAATTATTGTAGTTGCCAGTAGTGAAATGCAGATCAAGACACTTTCCAACAATGCCACTAAATGCAGGTCGCCATGATATAGAATTAGGATTCCGTGAATATAAAATAATGAAATCAGGAGTTGAAACGGCAAAAAGACTGAGTTGTCGCAAATGATATTCGTACCGATACATAAATTTGTTCGAGTCACAGATATTGAACCAAGAACGATTTGCTAGAAAGTGGAAGAGAACTTCCATCGTCATCTTAGCTCGAAATACTACGAGCAGTCGGAGAAATCAAAAGGATTTCTCACTGCAATAACAACGAAGACAAAGAAAGGAAACCTAAAGGGTAACACAAAAAATGACCTGGCGTCGAGAGCGATGTTGCGGATGAGGAGTCCGGAGGAGGCGGAGCGATAGTCCCTATACTCCCGACCGCCACCGCCTCCACGGTATCGGTCGCGGGGGTCATCGTAGCGCTTTCGGCGTGGAGGACTACGGCTGTAACGCCGCGGGCTGTAGCTTCTGCTGTGACTGCGGTATCCGTATCGCCCCATGGCAGGAAGGTCCAACGCACGAACCCTAGGCGCCGTAGAACCGCAGAAGAAAGGAAACCAGAAAACCTAGAAACGAGACCGCAACAGCGAGGCATTATATACCTCGTACCAGCCACGGAATAAATCGGTTAATTATTAAAAATATTATAAATTTTCATTAAATTCATTTTAATAAATATATCGCCAATTTAAAAAGTTGCATCGTGCCCACTCAACTTTCTAAAATTAAAACTAATCTGTCACACTGTCTTAATGCTATTAATTCATTTTTAAATGCTGGCATAATCACTTACTATTAACCCAACACACCATTTTAATTCCGTCAATGATAAATTAACATAAAATTAAGTCACTTAATAAGAAATTTCTAAATTACTAATTGAAGATTAACTTGAGTTAGAGATAATAATTTAAAAGGAAAATATTGGATTTTATTCAACTGTTAGATCATAAACAACAACACCAACAAATTGATTGGCTGCATTTCCTAAACAGCAGGGAGATGCATCCCTCGAAGAAAACTCTTGATCATCTCCAGAGCTCGAGCTGGTTGATAACTTGGAACCTCATGTCCTGCTCCTCGAACAGTGGCAAATGTCAAATTGTGATCATACACCACAGTGTATCCCCCAACCTGCATATTCATAATAAATTAAACACTTTCAATTCTTTTATCTATCTGTGAAGGTGAAATCGAGGATAATTAAATAGATAATATATGAATATATTATTACGAAAAGATTTAAAACAACATAATTGTCTACCTCACTGTTAAGCATCCAAGCTCTCCATGGAACCTTCACTTTAAGCTTTAGCTTGTTGAGAGAGTATCTTGTGGAAGTAACTGGAACTCTTCCATCAAAGTCACCGCTGCACAATTGGATGCATGCATATGAAAGTGAACCAGGCCAAAGCATACTTACTTAAGGACAAAATTTGATCGAAAACCCCTTCACTCGCAATCTGATGAACAATATCTTTATTTCTATCTTTATCGTGTGACATAGGTCATGAAGAAATCTTAAAGCTATCGTACTTGTACACCTATAGAAACTAAATCAATGGGCCTCGAAATGAAAAACTGATACATCTATATCTGTTATCGTACTTACACAATGTATATAATGATGCACCTATCTATACAAAAAAAAGTATTGAAATGTAAAGCTGGTATGTCATATAATAGGATGAAAATCTATATTTACTTCTGCAAAACTACTGTCATATGATGAAAGACATCGTGGCGGTGAAGGGGATTTTCACTTAAATTTTGTCACACTTTAAATCATCTTCTATGCTAGTTATATAATATAATAATGAGGATATATTTTTTTTACCTGTACTTCAAAACTCTAATCCCATTAGATAATAATTCGAGAATAGTTGGCAACATTGTGGAAGGCTGATCTAACCAACCATCTGATATCACTTGGCTGCATCGAGACAAAAATATAAATAAATGAGCTGAATTTTCATTATTTTGTTTAAAAGAAAAATAAAATTAGCAAATGACAGCTTATATGAGATATGTATATACCTACAACCAGACCAGGTGTAATTGAGCTTTGTCACATTGGCATGTAGAGCCTTCTGCACCTCAGGATTGTTAAGGTAAGCCTCCACGTAATTAGAAGTACAAGGATCAAAATTCTCAATCTGCATCAAAATTTGAATACAACATTTTAGTACATACATAACAATTGGTAGGTAGGAAGGGATCGGGCAAAGTTGCCATATTTTGAAAAACAGATCAACAAGATCGAACCTGTTAGTGCAATTTAACCTTATCTGGTGATTGAGAACGATAAAATTGATTTGAATGAAAACTATGTAATGCTAGTGATTAACATTCAAATGATTTTCCAGTGCAGATCTCTTCTTAATCTCGATCATGCTCAATGGATAGTCTGGTCTTGAGGGCTTGCATCAATTTCACTTAGAAATTTCTGTGTTGGGGGTCGGCGGAGGTGCTGGGATGAGTCATTCGCCTTTTGCCACTTGAGGGCTTGCATCACGTTAGTTGTTATTCCATTTCAAAATGGGATCAAGAAGGGATACAATTCAACATGGTAGAAGAGACTAGAAATTAGTAGTTTTTTCCTAATGTAACTTGCTCTTGCAGTGATCAAACAAGAACGCAATGAACTCTGATACCTATTTAGAAAGGGATAGAATTGAATTTTTCGAGAAAGAATTTAAAATTTTCAACACCTGTTGACTCTAACACCTCTTTAAATTTTCAAGAAAGAATTGGTAAGGATTTAAAATTCAATTCCATTCCATCCTTTTAAAATAAATCAAATCTAAGAAGGAGAAAATGATAAAAATATAAAAATTTAATTTAACTTTTTTAGATTATAAATTAATAAATTTAATTTAATTCTGTTATTTAATAATCCATTTCAAATAAAAAAAATTAAATTTAAAGATGAGCTCCTACCAGTAAAATGAGGATAAATATATAAAGATGCTTGCAAGCAAGAGACAAACCGAGGGCAACTTTGGAGTCGGCGTCACGCCCGACGAGAAGCACAGCGGCGCGTATATGTCGTAGACGTTCACTTCCTTG
>JBAMIE010000063.1:4630532-4650932 GCA_037177295.1 Kaempferia parviflora
TTGAAGACGAAGCAATCGGAGCCATTCACCCCCCTCTAGCTTCGGAATCGGTCCCAACATAAAACACATAAAACCAACAACAAAGCTAGCAACGAAACAAAAACGAGTAGTAAAATAATAGTGAGAGAGCAATAAACTTTAGTTTGTGCTTAAAGCAGTTGATATAATCTATTCTATGATCATTAAAATTGGGATTATTTATTTAAATTTTTTCAAATCGGCAAGAAAAATCATAAAATAATAGACTCTAATACAATATTAAAAATCAATATTGACATTGTAGGTTTATATAGTGATGAAACTAGAATTTCAATTGGAGAATGAACTTTTTAAATTTAATTAGAAGAGATTTAAATGATAAGAAGTAGGAAATTAAAGTTCATGATCTAGACTTCACTTTTCAAAGTTTTTTTGACTTCTGTAAATGAATTAATGAACAAAGAGTTAATGAAAAAAAAAGACCACTTACGTTTATTCTTTATTTCATTTTGTTTTTTAGATTTTTTTCCAAATTTTAATGGTAAATAATTTTTAAGCTCTTATTAAAACAATGTAACAATATATATTTTTTAGACATTTATTAAAACAATTTAATAAAAATTTTTTCGGGACCTTTATTAAAATAATATAATAAAATATATATTTTTTTAAAGATTTTATGAAAACAATCTAATTATATATAATATATATTATATATGACCCTAAAATTTGGGACCGACCGGCACCCCAGTGACATACCTAAGGGCTGACCTTGTCCCTTGGTGTCAATATCCCATGCAATAACGTCCCATGATTCATTCTTTTTGATATCATAATGAACGTTGAACGAAAGCTTTAACGAAACAGTAAAATTCATATCGTATGATATTGAAATTATGAATTCATGAAACAACATCGAAATGCATAATAAAATTACATCCAATATTATTCGACCTTCTTCTAGACCTTACAGATTTGTGCATCACCGTCCTTGGATATAACAATAAAAACTATTATATTTTGTAGAAAATAATGAAATTTGGCACATTTCAGGAGAAAAATATTTCAGAAAAAATTCATTCACATATAAAATGATGAGGTCTATAAAAAATGGAATGATAGTTATAATTATTATTATTATTATTATTATTATTATTATTATTATTATTATTATTTGTCATTGTACTTGTCTTTAAATTTTTTTCCTTGCTATCATTGTCTGTTTTTTTTTATTTGTGCGAATATAAGAGTAACCTGTCATGAGATCGAATACGATGTACTGCTGGAATACCTTATAACAGTCTCTTGGATTCGCAGTTTAATTCGTCGATTACTGTTGATTTTGTATCAACGGTCAGATTAATTGGTACATTTTTACACTATCTGCATCCGGCAGAATAGCAAATATGTGCTAACCTTATAATACCACTTCTTCAGATCCAAAGCGAAACCCTAACCCAAAATTCGTCCTATCGAAAGCGGCGGCGGCGCCGGGAGCACCCTCGGCTGCGAATATGCAGATATTCGTGAAGACCCTCACGGGGAAGACAATCACACTCGAGGTGGAGTCATCGGACACCATCGACAACGTCAAGGCAAAGATTCAGGACAAGGAAGGGATTCCCCCCGACCAGCAGCGCCTAATCTTCGCCGGGAAGCAGCTCGAGGACGGCCGCACTCTCGCCGACTACAACATTCAGAAGGAGTCCACTCTCCACCTCGTCCTCCGGCTCCGCGGTGGCGCAAAAAAGCGCAAGAAGAAGACCTACACGAAGCCCAAGAAGATTAAACACAAGAAGAAGAAGGTCAAGCTCGCCGTGCTCCAGTTCTACAAGGTCGACGACTCCACCGGCAAGGTCACCAGGTTGCGGAAGGAGTGCCCCAACGCTGAGTGCGGCGCCGGCACCTTCATGGCCAACCATTTCGACCGCCACTACTGCGGCAAGTGCGGCCTCACCTACGTTTACCAGAAGGCGCAGGGTGAGTGAGAAAGTACCAATTCCCTAGTTGACAAAAATTCCACCTCCAAAATGGATCTTTTACTTGTTTCTGTTCTTCATTTTACTTGATCTCTCTGTTAGAATAATAATCTAGACAACCTCGTTTTGAGGCATCATTATCTTCTCTGTGAATCTAAAGCTGGATGATTAAATGGCTACTTTGCTTCACAAAGTTCTCTCCTTATTGCTCGTGCATCTGATCATTACTGTTTGTTTGTTCCTCTTCTTGCAATTTTACTTGTTTCTGTTGACAACCGAATCAAGACACCATTATTCTCTTTCTGAATCTAATGTTGGATGATTAATTGGCGGCTTTGGATCTCAAAGATCAGTTTGTGTGTGTTCTTGTGATTTTTGAGCTATCCATTTGATTCTTAATGCAAAAGTTGAAGGCTTATTTTTTTTTGGACTTGAGTGTTATTTGTTAACTTGTTGAGTTAATGCAAAGACGTGTTTGTTTTTGCTTATACATTCAACAAATTTTGCACACTAGTTGCATTATGATCAGTGCTTTAACTCAATTTCCCTTACTTTTATATACAATGATTGTTATGTGGCCCCAATAGGTGGGTCAATTCTCAATCTTTGCAAAATGGTGCTTCATCTCCTTTACAAAGGGCCAATTTACTAGGGTAAAATATCTTCTAGATTTACTTATCTGTATCTAGCTGTGGGGCATTACTAGGCCGAAATGGTGAATGATATAACATTTTGCTCCGATATAGAATGAGCAAAACACTTTAAGGTGAATAACTAGACCTAGATGCCAACTTCCCTTCCATAAAACACAAGCTCTAACAAATATTTTTTAATTGGAGTAACACTTACACCCGTTTGGAATATTTTTAAGTAATGAAATTGAATTGAATTCAATCGGAAATTGAATTACTTGATTTAGAATGAGTTAGTAAATAATATAATTGAATTAAATTTTTTAATTTGGAATCTATAATAATTAAATTCTTATATTTTTATCATTTTATTTTTCATCAATAAAACTTAATATTTACACAGGGCTATTTAGTAATTTTAATTTTTTAATTGGAATTCAATTCATTGTCTATTCCATTCCGAAAGTTTGTTCAAGGGTGGAATTGAAATTCAATTCTCGAAGAAATTCAATTCCACCCTTTCCAAACAAGCTAAAACTCGTTCGAAGCCTAGCCCCATATGACTTGTGGTAGAGTGAATCCACAGTCACCATTTAAACACGGCAATGAAGTAAACTTGCAGTGCAAACTTATTCTTATGGATACTACATGTCACCTTTTTATATTTAAATGATTAAAAACAAAAAATTTAAATGTGTATTACTTCGACATATAAACGATCCTTAAATTTATGTTTTTTTTATAATTATTTGATATTAATTTTTTTTGGTATTTTAAATCAATTTTCAAAATCAAACTTTTTATTCAAAAAAAATTTTGTGTCCAACGGAAATTTTCGTTGACTCGTAAAAAACGTCAACATATATTTGGGATTTCTACTAAATATCAAGGGTGGGATCTCTTTCGGCTCTCCCTGGGATTAAATCTGTCAGCTTAATAACTTTAGATATTTTCTTTTCTTTTTCAGATTGACAAAAGTTTGAATCTTTTAGATGTATACTTTTTGCCATTTTATTCTTGATTGGTTTGCAGCAGAGTATATATATTCCGGAAGTAGAATTTTACAAAATGGAAGCAATCCTAAGGTGACTTCTTATGTGATTTATTTTTTTGGGTCAAAAGAACGATCTTTCTGTTTCTGAAGAACCAACGGATTTAGTTCCATTAACTTCCTGTTTTCTCTCGATTTCGATTCCTGTGATCGTTAATTTGGAGTCCAGGCCGTTGCTAGTTCCCCATAAATACTTTTGTAGCTTTGGTGATACAACGTTGAAAGTGTTTTTCACCGTAACTAGTGGGCTTTTGTCCTACATAAATCAAGATCATGTTTTTATGATCTAGGGTTTGCTGCAAATAGGCATTCGGGGGTTACAATTTCTGACGTTTATTAGGATTTAGGGTTTATTAATATCGAATTATTGATCATTTAGTTTCATATCATTGTTCTTGAAATAGTTGACTTGGATTAGTGTTAGAGAAGCGAGAGTATGTTGCTTCCTTTTGTTTCATTTGTGGCAATGACGAATACGCTTGCCCCAGCGCCCTCGTCAATCCGTCCCAGGACCAACACCGAAGAGGTAAATCATGAATGACTACTAGTCATAAATATAAATGGTCAATACATGAGAGGTATATGCTCGGGCGTGCCGAGCTTCTTTTGTTTCATTGCTCTATATGGGAAAGGTGAGGTCGTAGAAATTCTTCGATTCGATCAGTGATTGATTTCCTCAAACGAAATCTACAAAGTTTTTTCAACACGAAATAGTGTTAACTTTAACTAAAGGAATTCATTTGTACCATTAGGGTTCTACATAATTTTTTTATGATCCCAGTATGCCACATCATGTCACATCAATACTCGAAAGACCCATTTAAACATCTCCAATAGTTAAAACTTTAAATGATTTTTATATTTCTTGAGACGTGTGTGATATCCTCGTGATGTGCACAACATCCTTGAGATATGATTTGGTTCGTCTGATTGGTAGTGGAACATGGGGACATGAAAATTGTGGAACAGAGGATCTGAACTAATTCATCACATGTAATTACATAGCTACAACACATTACATCAATTTTGAGACAAAAAAAGTAGGATTGAAAACTCAAACCTGCTCTTGAAGTATAAATCTCAAACCATATTCCTACAATTATTAAAACTTTTTTATTGAGGTTTTTTAATTTTACATACCTCGTACAAACTTTACATTGGAGATACTCTAAGCAAGAAACCGGCAAGGTTTTACCTTTTGCAATGATACCAGTTTTAGATGTACTAAGAGCTTGTATAGGAATAACATGAGAGATTCAATTTTCGATGATGATTTGTTACTGCAGAAAATTTAAGCAATCGTCAATACTTTAATTTTACTTGGTATCTACCTTAAGTCATCTCCTTGAGGTGACTAATTAAGGGTCCACTCTCCTCACTTACATATACACTATGAAAATCTACTTCTTGGAGGTGGAGAAACCTCGTACAAGAAAATACAAGAAATACAACCAGAAATATCACAAGCAAATACAAAGAAAATCGAACACGATTTACAATAATGAACTCTTGCTTAACTTGATTTCTTCTTGCTTGGAATGATCTCTTGGTGGTGGAAAATGTAACATCACTTGTTCTCTAATTATCCCAAAACTGGTGAACAATGGCGGAGAAGAAAAAGTGGTTTGAATCTTCGCGAAATCTTTTATATCGCGTTGATTTAGGGCTTCCAATTGATTGATCTTACCCCAATCGATTGCAACGTCAGATCAGATTAAATCCAGCCGTTCAAACCTTGCAATGACTCTTTTCCTTTTCTCCTAATCGATCACCTTATCGATTCACTTTCGGTTGAATCGATTCACCAAGCTGTTATCTTGCGACAAACCTCCCAATTGATTACTCAATCGATTCAGCTTCACGAGAAAGCTTCTCCCAATCGATTGGGAGAGGCTGAATCGATTACTCAATTGATTCACAACGCCTCTATACTTTCGTGAGAAAGTTTCTCCCAATCGATTGAGAGAGGCTGAATCGATTCACAATGCCTTTGTGCTTTGCGAAAAGACTACCAATTAATTGGAAAATCATCCCAATTGATTGGTCTTGCTACTGAACGATTTCTTCAATCGATTGTCCAACCCTAACTTGCTTGATCTAAGTCTAGGATTCTCTGCTCAACATTCGGTCAACCGTGATCTGTTGGGGCTTCCTCACTAAGTGTCCGGTCAAATTTTGACTCACTTGGTCTTTCTCTTGTTCCAAGTGTCCGGTCAACCTTTGATCCACTTAAACTTTCTCTTTGTCAACTTTTCGTTGGTCTTTTGATTACCAAGTGTGGTCCTCCTTGACCCACTTGAAATTTTCTTTTGTCTAACCTTAGTTAGGGCTAGTCACTTGGTAGACTTCCACCCTGCCTAACCTTAGTTAGAGTTTTCCTTTGCCAATGTGCAATCCTTCTTGACTCACTTAGATTTTCTTTTGTCTAACCACAGTTAGATCTTTCCTTTGTTAACGTATGATCCAACTTGACCCACTTGGATTTTCCTTTGTCTAATCTTCGAGCTAGGACTTTTCCCTTTGCCTAACTCTTGAGTTCGGACTTGACCTTGCCTAACCTCTAGTTATGACTTTTCCGTCAAGTATCCGACCCTCCATTATTAGAGCCGTCAATTTGGGTTGGGCCCGTCGGGTTGGCCCGTCCCGCCAAACAATTTAAGTGGGTTTTGTTGTAATTTTACCAACCCAAGCCCGTCGCGGGCTAACTCGCCTAGGCCCGTGACCCGCCTGGGTCGGCCTGCAACGAGCTTGGGTTGGTCCGCGGGTTGAGAAACACATGTAAACTAAATTTTATTTTAATTTATTATTTTTTAATTATAATTTAGAAATAAAAATATTACTTTTTATTAAATATAAGTAGTCATTTGTGTCTATTTATATAAAAGAAAGTAAAATATTGCAGATTTATTTTTTTTTAATTAAAAAAAAAATTTATGGGCCCGTGGGTTGGCCCGTCTAACTAACAACCCGCTTAGGATTGGGTTGGATTGGGAATTTCCCAACCCGCCAAGATTTCGGCCCGCCCCACCAAATGGCCGGTCCGCCATGGGCCGACCCGCCCCCCCATAGATTGGTCTGTCTAACAGCTCTATCCATTATTTATTTTACTTTTCTCTCACACATTGTTAAATATCCAGTCAAACTTTTAACCTACTTGACATCTTCTCACGTATTGTCTAAATATCAAAACTCAAACTTGAATTTACTCAAACTTAATTAAACTAATAAACCTTAATCCAAAAATAATTGCACCCATAACCTCCTAACAGAATGACCGATTTCAAGAATCGTGTTGTCTTTATTTTTATTTTGAGTTCAGCATCAATACTATTATGAGTTGTCTATTATTTAGATCAGCGGAGAGAATGAGCATGCAGCGGACGAGCAGATATGATTTCATCCTCCTGCGTCAACTTGAATATTTTGCTGTTGTTTTAGCTTTTCAAAAAGAAGGCAAGAATATCATTCCCCATTTTGTTCTTCTTTTGGCTATTTCATGTAAAATCTTCATCTATCTTGCAAAGACCTATCCCCATGCAGAATATAATGAACCGATTGAAATAATCGTATTGATCTGCATGAATTTTGGATATATCATTACATGATCATGTCGTACATATTCAAACGAAGCTATTTGATGGAATCACTGATTCACATGCTTTACTCGAGTAAGCAACATAGTCGATAGTTGATGGCATAACCTTTTATACAGTTGAGTTTAATTTGCACTTTGAGAGTCGATCCAGGGTTTGTGTGCCATTTTTCAATTTTCTCAGATAATCGACTTCAGATGGTGTTGGATTTTACAAGAAATGAGTTGCAAAGTGGGTTCCATTTTTGAAATTGTGGGCGTCTTCTGAAAGTTTTTAGTTTTTCGAGTCGATCCTCTAAGCATAAATCGATGCCCATTTGCAACTGTTTTTAGTAAAATTTCCGCTGTTTTTTTTCATTTTATTTTATTTTTCTAGAGGAGAACTGATAAAATTGTTGTCTTATTACCTAAAAGTTATAGGGTAACCGATACGAGTCTCATTAAGTGGAAAAATCTTTACAAATACGTCGTACCTGAGAATTGAACCATAACTGAGCATTTTTACACCCCCAGTGAGAACAAATAGAAGAAGAGGATGAACTAGAAGTTCACTACTCTAATGAAACAACTTAAGACCCCTCAGGGTTCTGTTTACTTGGCAGGAGAAGAGAGGAGAGGTGGTGGGAAAAAATGCTTATTTGTCCAAAATACCCTTGGATTAGGAATATTATTAAGTAAGCATTAATTGAAAATAAAGGGCATTTATAAATTACCGATCGAAAACTCTTTTCCGCTCCTTTCCCTCTCGATAAACAAGCCCCTAGTTGGCAGTCAATAATTTTAATTAAAATTGCTCTAATTTTAGTTAAATTTATTTTATTATTCAACACCTTTTTAATTTTTATCTAATTGTTTTTATATTTTAAATATTTGTAAAATAAAAATGTTTTTTTTTTTACATTTTATATTAAAATTCGCGAACCAAACAGCTTGACGGTTCGTTTACGGTAATTAACTCAATTTTGCTGCGTTCGTCGCGGGGCAGGGAAAGACTCATCTTCTCGCATTCGATTCGATCGCTGAGACTGAGAACGCCGGAGGGGGATCACCACTCTCACTCTCCAGATGGATTCGATTCAGGTACAAACCCTAATAACGCTTCTGTGTCTCTCTTGTCCTCCGATTCAGCTTACCGATTCCCATCTCCTCCCGAAGTGGCTTTTCCCCCTTCGTTCCATCCGATTCAATCGATCAGATTTACCGAATTGACTTTTTTTTTTGGTTCTATGGATCTTCAATCTCGTACGGATTTTGTGTTGGATACTGAATTAAGCAAGAAAAGTGGGGTTTTGTGGTAGTTGGAGTTGCGCACGTTAGATCTAGATTTGATTTCTCATGGGAGTTGACATATATTTGGTTCATATCTTCAGTTCTTGATATAATTTGTTTCCTTGCAGCCTCCAGTGGAGAATTATGCCAACCCTAGGACGTGCCTTTTCCATGTTCTCTTCAAGGTATATCTTCGGCAATCATTTTTTTTTTTTTTTTGAAAAACATGTGGATGCCAGTTCTTATTTTTTGCTCGGTCTTCCTCGATAGGGTGCAGCGCTGGCTTTCTACATCCTGTCGGCGCTCTTCATCGACAGTTTTGTCATCATTTTTGTGGTAACTGTTTTTCTTGCGGCTCTAGATTTCTGGGTCGTCAAGAATGTCAGTGGGAGGATTTTGGTCGGGCTGAGGTGGTGGAATGAGATCAATGAGGAAGGAGAAAGCATTTGGAAGTTTGAGTGCTTGGATCAGGAGGTTCTTACATTTTCTACCTAGTTCGGGAGTTGTTTGTATGATGAATTGATCTGATGCTTTATACATCCACTTTTATTTGATTTCTGCTGCTGTATATTTTCAGTCTCTTGCACGTATGAACAAGAAGGATTCGTGGCTCTTTTGGTGGACACTTTATCTCACAGTAAGCATTTAAGTCATGCCGATTCTGTATATAATTTTTAAGCTTCTAAACTTGATCTAGAAAACAATCTATGGCTGCCTTATGTACTACTCAGATACACTATGTGATGACAGGATTTTCAGATGACAATATATTGATGGAAAATATTTAAGTTTCCCTGAGGATTTGCAGATAGTTAATCATGTTAGTTTTATGTGCAGCTTAATCCGTATTTATATAGAACCAAATGGGAAGAAAAGAAGACTCTTAAATTTGGAACATATACTATTACATTGTGAGTGTAAAGGAATAACCAATTGATGGTCTACAACAAAAATGATAATTACACTCATTTTGAGTTTGTTGTTAGATTAAGTTTTGAAAGCTTAAAATGCCGATGCACTAGTTCAGAAAAGGAGAAACTTTAATACAATTATACTTTGTAATCAACTTAATTCAGATAATGAGAGGAGAGTGCTCCAATTGTGAGAATTTGATGCTAATTATGTTTCCAAAGAAAATTATCAATGTTTTGCGTTCTATTTAAACCCTTTTTCATAAGCACTACATTTTATCTAGTGCTTAATAGTTTGAATCTTAGTTCTTAGTTGATCGCCATACTGTTTTAGTGGTTTGTTTATTTTGGTTAAATTTAAGTTGGTAAAAATATCTGAATGTTTTCTTAAATAACTATTTACATATGCATCCCCATATGTGAATGTGTATTGTACATGCAATATGGTTTACCTAACCACTAGAAGACCTAGGAGGGGCTGGGATAGCACTGGTCCCTCGAATTCACTTAGCTCAACAAAATAAATGATCACTTTTAATAAAAGAGTGATTGTTTCATTACTTGTCACATTTATTCTGTTCATTGTCATATTTAGAGAATAGCTGTTCGTTAGAAAATGAAATGTCCACCATTCAAACCCCATTCAACTAATCCATTAAAACTAAAGTTTTGAATTATCTGTAAACTGCAATTATGCCACAGGATATGTAAACCAAATATAACCTTGTTGAACCCATCTGAAACTAGAACTGGATTTGACTATATAATCATTAATTTCCACACAATATGTAAGCTCAACTTGCATTGAAGGCAAAATATTGGAAAGGCAAGCAATATTTCATTCATCTGTTGGACATATAACGGCCTTTTTGATCAGCTACCTGATTCACAGGTATGAAAAGAGAGTAGTGGCATTTTGCTAGATTTAATCTTAAAGAGATACATAATTTGCAGCTTTTCACGGACATGAGAATGTGGAAAGTATTCTCTATAAACACAAAGAAATAATATCGAGCATTTTCTCTCGAGTTGATTTTCTGATACTCCATTTGTGTATATGTTCATTATTTTTTATCTTTTTGTCTGCTCATTTTATATATGTAATTTCTACCTCATTTTGCAATCTGGGAAATGGTCCTTTTATTTATTGTAGCATTTTTACTTATACTGAATCTTTTGTTGGCCTTTAGGATCTAACATTTCTAGCGATACAACATCTTATTAATATTTGAATTAGAAGTATCTACACATTGCCATGTTTTATTATCAGTACTCTTATGGTAAATTCTTTGT
The DNA here is from genome assembly GCA_037177295.1 of Kaempferia parviflora. Lineage (NCBI taxonomy): Eukaryota > Viridiplantae > Streptophyta > Magnoliopsida > Zingiberales > Zingiberaceae > Kaempferia > Kaempferia parviflora. The sequence continues at coordinate 4,641,239 of JBAMIE010000063.1, forward strand.
TATGCAGGCTGTTGCATGGCTTTTTCTAGCAATATTCTCACTTCTAAGATTTCAAGCAGATTATCTCCTTGTAGTAGGAGTTTGTTTGACTCTCAGCATCGCAAATATTGTTGGTTTCACTAAATGCCGTAAAGGTGCTTATCTTATTTGGTTCTTTTTGTTAACTTGCTGTGTTTTCTAGGTTATTCTGTTCGAAAGTAAAAATATATCCTCCAATGTCACCAAATATCTGTGTTTTGTTTCATGATGTGAGCGTGATTAGTCCTTTTGAATCCTTGTATAGCTTAATCTTGTTAATTGGTTGAACTGATGTGGGTTCTGTACAGCACGAACTTAATTTACAGAATGAGGAATAGCTTGACACACGAGAGAAGATATAAGACCTAGACAAATCACACTTATTCTGAACAAACACACTTACGAGAAAGAAAGGTAGCAATCACACTGAGTAGAAAGAAAAGTCTCATATCATTCAGTAGTTCTCAAGAAAACAAGTCTAGTACAACTCTCTGTGTGGCGAATCTGACTTGTTGGCCAGGTTTCTTGGTTTTGAAGCAAACTTAAGGTTAAGAAATCAATAAATATTAGATATTTAAAACCAGCAAGTATCAATCCAACTTTAATTATAAAAATCAACTAATCAAATCGATAATAATTAGCCTCTTCTACACCACTAATTCAAACTGCCAAATTATTCCAATGTTCGAGCATGTCTCCCCGTGCCTTAACCATTTGCACTAATGGCTAGTAGCCACCCGTGATTTACCTCCTTAGTGTTGGCCCAGGATGGATTGGCGGGGGCGTTGGGGGTGAGCGAATTACCTTTTGCCACAAATTAATTCAATGTTTCAAATCAAAGGGAAAGGACTAATTCAAATTACATATGATTGGATGCCTTCCAAATAGCATCATTGACGTGTAATGTTTTGTGAACCGTCCATGGCATTAAATTTGCACCATTAACATTAGAAAAAATTTCAAGATTCAAGGATTGAATCTACTTCCAGATTTGCTCTACAAAATTCGATTATTATATAATCCAGACTTAGCATGAACCATTCTTAATCTAGTGTACCAATTACTTTGAAAACCTACAGATTGACTTGATTTGTTTTCCTGTGGTAACTTATGGAACAACCAAGTCTTGTAAGAACAAAGCTCTTGGCCTCAATAGATTCACAGTGGAGTTTTGTAGGAGAAAAACTATTAATTTCAACCTAATGGATTCTATCAAGGACATTGTTAGGTGAGCCTTGACCCCTCTTGAATCAATTCACTTTACATTAATGGACAGTGACAAACACAGGAGGAATTCAGACCTATTAACCTAGTAACAATACTGGATTCTCTCAATGATTCTGGCACATTAGGATAAGAACTTTTCCTGCAGCACCTTAGGCACCATGAAATTTGTTGTTAAACTGGAATTGTTTGGAGTGTCAATTGCATACTGGTATCTTTTTACACCTTAGGCACAAAAATTTTCTGAAGTGGATTTAATCGATGGTAAACCTAGAAATAAGCTTATACATTTGAATGGATTGTGTCAAGGGATCAATCAGACACATTTAGCTCACAACTGATAAGTGATAACTATTCTTATGTTACATTTGATTTACACATGACATTTTGGATCATTGTAATAATGACACAAATTTTCTGGTGTAGCCATTGTAACATTACCTTCGCTGACATCATTGATCTATAGTTAATTATGGAAATTTTAACCAGCTGCCTTTTCAGTTTTATTCAGTTTACAGTTTTATTGTTGTGGACTCTTATTTTGGAAGATATATATCCATCTGGATGAAATTTAATATTCAAATGTGAGCAATTACTAGAGATGGAATAGCAAGGAAACTTCCTTAGCGCTTCCTGCGAATAAATAGAGCTAGTTGAAATGCCATCCTAGCAAAGATAATCTAATTTGATATATCGTTCAAACTCTTAACTGTGATAGTTCTCGCAGTTACTTGGTGTTCATAGGTCTTGAATGAATCAGACTGATTTTTGGCTCATCTGTGACAATTTTCTTGTTGCATATCCCCGTAGATTTTGCATTCCTTGGAATTTGTGGGCTACATTCAATCTTCTGTTCACGTACTAGAATTACATAAAATATATTTACACGTCCATAATCATAATTATTACCGTCAATACTTCTTGTAGTCTTTACTAAAATGCTGAACTTGCTCTCCTTGATAGAGCACAGAGTTTCCTCGGTTGCAAAGTTGTTTATCTTTTGTAAACTCATACTTCCCTATTCTTGTTTTATGTTCCAGATGCCAAGAAACAGATTCAACAATTTGCAACTCAGACTATTGCATCCCGCTTCACTTCATCATTACAAACAGCATTTAGTGTCGTCTAAAACAGCATAAAGGTAGATACGGATGTGCCAGAGCTGCATGTTTTTTTTTTCTCAGGAAGAATTTCATTCTTCTAAAGTTTTTCCATTAAGCAGTGTATGATATGTTTGGACCGTAGTTTCCTCAGCCTATAAAGTTTATTGTCGTTCATTTTGAGATTAGATGTGATTTGTTGTACCTGCCGTTTCCTTGAGTCTCAGAATTCAATGTAGAAAGACAACGTTTTAGGAAACCAATTGAGAAGTCTGAATAGTGGTGGCCTATTGCTCATGCACCCCAAGATTATGAATGCGTTATGATTTGGACACGAGCACTCCGCATGAAACCAATTGTTGTTTGCTTGATAAAGTAATTATTTGTTTGATAAGATAATTGAATCAAACTAAGTAGAGAGTCTAGTATGAATTAAACTGTTGAAATAGTTGTTAAACAGTTAACTTATTGTTTAGTTGGATTGTTGAAAATTGTTATATTTTTAAATTTATTGATTGCCGGTGTTTATTTTACAACTTTGATAATAACTTTTTATATTGACGAATATGATTTGTTAATTTTATTTGTAAAATATTATTCATGAATCATCCATAATTTTTTTTCATGAATATTAATAATAAATACTAACAAGTTGAACCAAGTATATTTAAATTTATTTATTTAATTCGATGAGATTGTTGTAATTGTTGACTTTTTATCAAATTGAATATTAATTTTTATAGTCTAGATGTTCATTTAGGGCATCTATTGTGAACCCTTTTGAGAGTTTATTTTTTTACCACATCAATCTTACATTAAAAGTAAAAAAAATTTTACATATATCTTCGCTTTCATAGGGCACGCACTTTTAATTATATATATTTTGCATCTCTCTTTATTACTTTTTACAAATATTAAAAAAATTAATTTTATTTTTTTTATTAAATAAATTTTTCAATCAAAAAATAGGGGATGCTCTAAAGGCTTAAGTGAGCCCCTAGGTGTTGACGCAGTTGATACATGAATAATTATTTTAATAAATTTTAGGAATAATTTTTAATGATTATAAAATATTTTATTAGTGTCTAATCTTTCTTATAAATAATTTTTTTTTTTAATTTATCTCTGCTAGATAGCTCTGCAATACCCACGAGACGATTTTCTTTTATTTTTTTTGTTACTTCTAATTATAGTGAGAATGATGCCTAACTGTACTCCTGCTCATACTACGACATTGTCTCGTGTGCTGCACCGGCTGAATCTGTTTTCAGACATGTGTATATTCAGGATAGTAATTGCTGGGACCCACGGCAGACCAATTTTTGTTTCACTCTCCAACGGCGTATAAGAGTTACAAAGTCTAAACCGGAATTATCGTCAGCACCGGTATCTACAAGCTATAATCAGCCACTAATCCCGCACCAACGAGGTCAACCCCGAGACCAAGAGATGGGCAACAGCCTCCTGTCCACGCTGCGCCGGTGGCCGTCCGGCCTCAGTCTCTCCACCGCCTGGAGCGCCGTCTCACTCTTCCTCTCTGCCAACCTCTCTGGCACCGTCGTCGGCTTCTCCGGCCTCCTGTGGCCATCCGATCTCCGTCTCTCAGGCCTCTGGAGCGCCATATCCGGTGCTGGCGACTCCGGCTTCCGGTGGCGAGCTGTCACCGCCGAGGCGATCGACGAGGTGGCGTGGGCCGCGGTGACGGTGCTGGAATCGGTGGCTTTGGTCTCGATGGTCTGCTGTTTCTTTCTCTTCTGCGGATGCAGCTTATGAGAAGGGTTGTTGGCTAGATGGATCGATAGGTGAAGTAGAAAGATATGGTAATTAATAAAGAGATATTTAATTATTATTCACTCTTATTTTAATCGATTACTGTCTTACTGCTAGTGCTCCCCATCGGTTCTTTCTCCTGCTCAGCTAAGTGAATTAGGCACGAAGTAGTCAAACTATGATCTAAAGAATCATTATTATTTATATTAACTGAATTGAATGGTCCACTTTTTTATGGTTCCTTTCTGGTCCACATCACGAGGACCATTGGATCAAATCAGGAGGGACCAATACATGGATCCATGATCTGATCCAATAGTCCTCGTGATGTGGATAAGTAAGGGACCACAGAAAAGTGGACCAGAGGATCCCAACTACACTTGCACTGGCACTTGCAAGCAGCCGTACGAGTACGCCGACCGATTCGCCTCGTAAGTGATCGTGCGAGGATGCCCTCGACACGTCCTGACCCTTGCCCTATCACATCATCCACTATCCCATAGACGCTATTCTCCTTCTCAATAAAGATCTCACCTCCACTCCCTAGTTCACTTCCTTCCATCTCCACTCCCAAAGCCGGCTCTTGCTTCGTAATAATGACTTGAGCTCATCCTTTCTGTTTTTTAAAATTTCTTTCCTATTCTGCTTCTCAATAGAGATCTCATCTCCACTCCCTGGTTCAGCCAACTCATCTCCCTAAACCCTACCTTGGCCGGGTCACAACGTCCTGCGACAAATGCAAAGATGCGATGTGATGATCAGACCAGATTCTCTGGTTCGCAATCTCTAATCCTCTCCTGATCCGCAATCAAGAAGGTCGTTGGATCAAAATAGAAAAGATCAATATATAAATCCCTGATCAAATTATTAACTCTCCTGATAGGATAGATTCCAAACCAAAGAATCTGCTCGGTGTGGCAATAGCTACCCCATCGTACTCCTTCATCGGAGTTGATGTCGACGCCGTCATATAGGCCCCTTTGCCCTTCATCAGTGTAGATGTTGACGCTTCTTCCGGTAGGGGCGTGATGAGAGACGATGGGATGGAAAGACAATCCACGTGATTTTGGTGGATAAAAAATTGTTAATAAATTAATCCCCGGATGTATTATGAATCCAATGGATAAAGATACAACAGAATGTTCTCCACACGGAAAATTTTCCTCCACTTGTTTGAATCCGTCCTTTAAGAAAATTGACCATAAGGATTGCTTATTGCTTATCGTGAACATCGAAAGAAACCCTAACGATTGCTTATCATCACTCATTTGTATTCTCCGAGAATCAATGTAGATTTCTAATATAACTTAGTATCTTCACAAATAATTTATAAAACATATGCATCACACACATTGATGCGTGTCGATTTCTAGGTTTCAAAAGAAGTATGCAAGTGATGAAATTGAGTATACGAGTGCATATACAGTTCGTAGTTCGTCACGAAATAACCTATATAACTCCACTTTTTAAATCGACAAACTGAAAAGCAATTATCTCGTTCGTCTTCTACTTTTATACTTAGATATCAGACACAAGATCATAAAACTATCTATCTAACAAACATCGAGAGTTTTAGGCATTTAAGCAAATGACATCATGTTCCACAATTAAAGAACAAAACTTTCAAGAACAGTTCTACAGGTTTCAGGAATGCTTCGTAGCAATCTTGGAGATTAGCTGCCCTAGAATCATACCTCATCTTTGTTAATGAACATGTTGTGAAGATGAACATCGTTGAAAGCAATTTATCATGTGGCTTCTACTTTTCTACTTCGATTTTTAGCACAAGATCAAAAGTTCAACACAGAAACATCAAAATCAAAACTTGCATAGCCAACAGTTCTACCGGTTTCATGGATGCTTCATGGAAATATGTCTCCATTAATTTTGATTTTTTCTATTAACTACGAAGAACCACCCCTAAATCGCAAGTACGCAAAGAAACGAAGGCCAAAAGAAGTAATCTTGAGCTTGGGATCATATCTCATCTTCGTTGAGGAGCATGTTGGGGATGCCCTTGTTGATGGGGAATCGGCGGCCGGTGTCGGGGCAGACGAGGGCGCCCTCCTCGACATGGATCTCGAGCAGCGCGTGGTGGAAGCGGCGAAGGAAATCCTCGGCGTCCAGCATCGCGGCGTCGGCCTCGTCGGGGAGCTCGCCGTAACCGACCGCGCGAGCGGCGCCGGCGAGGGCCTTCCACTCGATCTTGTGGAAGATGTGGCGGAGGAAGTCGGCGTTGAACTCCACCTCCTTCTCGACCCACTTCTCGGCCTCGAGGCGGAGCGGGAAGCCATCGACGACGCCCTTGACGTTGCTGGAGAGCATGTTGTGGGTCAAAAGCCTCATCTTGCGGCACTCGTCGCCGGGAGTTCTCTAATTCGCGGCTGCGTCACTGCGTGGCGGCGGCAGAGAGAGAGCGCATCAAGATAAGTCGATAGGTCTTGGAGAAACCCTAATCATGGCCTTCTTTTTTTAAAATAAAAAATTTTTTATATAAATTTTATTTTATTTTATATGTGAACTTTCATTTTAGTTCAATTATTTCAAAGATTATCTGGATATATTAACATGTGAATTTATTAAATATTTAAAATTGGTGATAATATATATATATAATTTGAAATTGTTAATAAATTTGCAATTATTATTTTTTCATTTTCAAGTGAAATTTCGTTGTAAATGTCGATGCCAGTTGGCGTTCTTCGTTTTCTCTCCTCGCGATTCCGCCCGCCTCTTCTGCGATCCCCACGCCGACTCCGATCCAAATTCCAAACCCCCTCCGTCCGGCCATGATCGGCAAGCTTCGTCTGCTTCTTCTATTGGCTCTCGTAGCTCTTACCCTCACATCGAGGATCCGACTCGGTTGTGCGCACGAGCACCACGGCGATGGGGAGGAGGAGGAAGATGACGACGAGGACGACTCGAGCTGCGAAGCGAAACCCGATGTCCATCTCGTCGTGGGTTACCGGCCAGGAACCGTCACCATCGACGGCCGATCAGATGACTGGGTCGGCGTTGATGGGCCTCTGCTACCTCTTCTTCCCGCGCTCGATTTTGACGAGGATGAGGCTTACGGCGGCGGAAAGATGACTGTCAAGGTACCAAAATTCAAGGAACTAAATATACTCGAAGATTTATCTTTCGAGACATATCGACCATGTTTCGATTTTGTATTGGATATATATTAAAGGCACTAAAAGGGAACAGCGCCATGAGGTCATGGAACTGTGGATCAATGGTTCCTTTCTGTTTGATGTCTTAGTGGATTTAACTTTTGGTTGCCTTTATCTGACTGTTGTTTGTTTAGTAGGCTGTGCATGATGGTCAAAACGTATACTTCATGCTGCAAGTTGCTGGCGAGTATGCTTATTCTTTGGTGTAAGTAATTTGTTGGATATGAAGATTATCGATTGCTTCTAATTTGCTTGAGGAATATGTAACTTGGTTTGAATAAATGTTTTACTTGCTGTTTATTTTTCCCTTTTTGGTATTTTCCTGTGGTTCTTCATTTGCTAAGCAACACAGAGTTTACTTGCAGAACTTGTCTGCCATCCTTGGAATCTAAACCCAGATCTTCATACATACTCCTTTTTAATCACCAGCTTGACACTGGTTTAATTACTGTTTGACAAACGTAAAATAGTTTTTGGCAAGTTCATTGTCTTTAAAGGAATGCATCAGACAAAGAATAGTTATACTTGAAATGATATCAATTGAATACATAACTGAACTTATGCACTAAATTGAGTGTCTACAAGGAACATACTCTTTGAATGCCCTAGCATGGCCTTAGTTAAAATTGCCATCCTTTGAAACTACATAGTGCTCTGAATCTGTTTGTTTGACGGATAGAATTCCTCAATGTTTCATATTTTTACATGTACCTCTAATTGATTGTACTTCTTTGTCTTCTATTAATCTGATAGCATCCGACTGATGAACTTTTGATGCTGTTACCATCAGTCAATACAGCCTTTTTGGTCTCTTTATCTAAGTAGGATAGTTTGTGGTTCTAGACCTTGAGTAAAATAATTTAGTGTTGCAGAAGAACTGAGTAATGGGCCTTCTTTTGGTTCTGTGTCAAAAAAAAATAACACTATCTACAAATATGTCCCAGACACAATCATGTGGAAGTACTGGTTATGACCCCTGTCATTAAATGTAAATCCATGTGAGAAAAAATATGAATAAAAGGAAAGTTGTGTGCCAACACCTTAATGTGGCACACCAAGGTTCCATTTAACTGTTTGCCTAGTTTCTTGCTTGATTATTATTCTTGTATAATAATTAATGCCTTTTAATCTTGGTTAGACAAAATTTGTTTTTCTGTTCATTCTCTGGGTGACATGTAACTTGATAATTAATCTCTTTCTATCTTTTTTATTTTTGCCTCATTGAAATCCAGTGATGATCACAAATGTCCTTCAGTTGCTCTTATGTTTAAAGTTGGGGAAAATGCAACATACAAAAATGTAAGTTATTTTATGGCCTCTCAAACTATTTCTTTATAATACTTAAGTGATAAAAAAGTAAAAAAAATTGCATTTTTATGACATTAACCTACTTTTTTAGATGCATGAATGGTATTTTCTAGTACTTCTGTTTCATATTTTTCAAGAACATAGTTTTGTGTGTTTACCTGCTTGACTAGGTAAGAAGAGTTCTAGCAACATTTGCAGAACTTTTCTCATTTTGTTTATTTTTTTATACTATTGTAATGAGAATTCATCTGTTTTATTGTTAGATGGGAGGGTGTTCTCACATGCCTAGTTCATGCACTGAGAAAAACTGCCATGGTCATGAGGTAGACATTATGCACTTTCTGTTGGCAAAGCGATCCTTGGACGACTATATGGTAGTAATCTTGTTGACAACGGTAAAGGAAATGGAAATCATGGGTAAACTATGATCCTTTCCTGCCATGTTTTTGGAGAGTCCTTTTCTAATTATCTGACACGAATTACTTGTCATTTTTGCTATCCATGACAGTTTTGGACACATGGTGGATGTTTATGCTTGGAGTCCACACTGTCGTTACCTTGATGGAACAGGTTCTTCATGTTTTATAAACATTATCTTAATGTAGATTGATGTGTGTCTAAAATAGAATGATCCTTATTATCTCCCAATGTTCTTGCACTATTTTAAGACATTGTCTATAAAAGTCATTTGCCATGTCTGGTATTGTGCAAACTTTAATATATATATTTTTTCATTTACTCCCTTGTGTTATTTCATTGTTATTCCATCCTCAGTCTAGTCTTTATTTGATCATATTCTTTGGATGGAAGTCTTAAATCATGGCATTCATAATTTACACACTTTGTCTTCATGAAATATAGACTATTTAGAATCTACGGTATTTTTATTAGAATACTTTTTTCAATGTTGGATTTGATAAATAAATCAATGAGATTTATTTAACTGACATATGAGTGATGAACCTTTTGTGGGATGAGATTGTGAAGGCTGTTCAGTCCCGTGCATCACTCTCACATATTGAATTTGTTGAAAAGTGTTTTGGACCACAACGTCATAGCCATGTCTTTGGTTTTGGAGGTGGAATAAAAAGAAAACATTTT
>JBAMIE010000063.1:4672273-4682453 GCA_037177295.1 Kaempferia parviflora
CTCTGTGTCCCTCCCAGCCACCGCCTCCTCAAACGTAGTCTATCGCCTCCGCATCTCCCATATCTCTGCGTCCCTCCTAGTCATTGTCTCCTCCAATGACAATAATCGAGTCCGTAAGTCCTGATTTTTCTCCCGTAATTATTGTACCTCACTAGATGAAGAGGAGGAAATAGGATGATCCCTGATCCTTGGATCTCTCATCCGCTCATAGATAATATGGCCTAAGAGCCAAGCCCGTAGAGGGAGGTCTTCTTCCTTCCAGTGACAACATCATAATAAATGTCATTAACTGCATCGGTGGAAAGAAACTATGTCCCTTCTCCCTCTGTCCCAAGCTGAGACACCTTAGCAACTCTACTGGTCATTGTTTCCTGTGTCAAAATAAAAATTTCATTAACCTCCACATAAATTCTACAATTATATTCATAAAATTTAATATTCTTATGTTAATTACTGAGTAACGACTATCGACAAATGACTCATCTGTCTTTTTATGAGTTTTGTTGAATATCTCCCAATAAGTGGGGGGTCTCTGCAATTTAACAGCCTATATACAGAAATTGCAAGTACATTAATTGTAACTAATAAAAAAACAAATGTAAAAAATATTTATATAACTTAGTTTTAAACTTATCAAGTCAGAAGCATACTCTACAATTGAATAGAATCCAACAGTATGTTTTATGGATCCAGTGTTTGACCCAGTAGGCTCTGAATTGCGATTGCTTCAAGTAATCGCTACATTGTCTTACCAATGCTGGGCAACCCAAATAGCTCTCCAAGACTGCCAAACTGCATCAGGGACCTCGGATGGCCAGGTGCTCTTCTGCCTCCACTTGTACAACATGTCTCTATATAGTTTCGACCATCAATCGACTGGTAAACCCTACACTAGGGTTTCAATCCTGAGTACAGTCTCTCAGTACTCGTCCTCGCCCGACCAACCTAGGCCTAACCTTTTAGCCTCCTCCATTAGCCTTGTATCCCTCGGATGCTCCCCATCCTTCACATCTTACCTTCAAGAGCTTCCATCGGCCTCGGTCCTTGTTGTCGGGCCTTCCTTTGCCAAGTCACACTTGGGCTTACACTGCCAAGGCTCCCCCTTGGACTTACACCGCCAAGATCCTACTTGGACTTTCCTCCTTTGCCAAGATCACACTTGGACTTTTCTTATTGTTCCTGTATCCTATACACTCACAAGCATACATCAAATACAATAATAACCTAATTTAAATCTTTACCCAAAAATTGTATCCAAAGTTACAAATCCCAATGGTTTTAAAAATTTTAATACGTATAGTCATAAAATTTCAACAACAAACATTGTATTCAAGTAAGTTTTTCCCAAATTTTTATATATATGTTAATTTTCTAATTGTACTATCTATAATCAATTTAGTTTATTTGTATTTTAATTATTTATTAGATGCTAATATTTACTAATTTTAATAGTTAATCATATAAAATAACTTTTGTAGAAAAGTGATTATGCTTATTTTAAATGCTTTTTACGATCTATGTACATATAAATGGAGGTAAATTAATAGTTTAGTTTATAGTCGACCGTGATGAGAGAATTTTTTTTCTCAAGGATATACGACTACTAAAAATTGATCCCTGTTTTATTATAATAAATCTATCCTACTCTGACTAATTAGGCACCTGTGGAGACGTTAATTTTATAAAATAGCATTCACACCAGTGACATACTACTACTTTTAAGACTATGCTTAGTTATGTGTAATATAATTAATCAACTTTGTCGTGTAATCAATTTTATAATATAATGTAATGTAATTAATATTACATTACTACATTTGATAAAAGAGTTGCATATAATATTTAATTACAAGAGTAATTACATTCTTTTGTTTGGTGTCTTATTTTTCATAAGGAATGCAATTCATATTATTATAAAATGATAAAACTATTCTGCGAGCTCTGTTGGCGAGGCAACGGACGACGAGCAGTGGGCAGCGGTCAGCGAGGGAGGTGGTGTCGACGAATTTATTAAGGCTTAGTTTGATGAAATGAGATCAGAGTTATATTTGACATATAAATCTTAGGGTTAGAATGTAAGATTACATACTATTAGTCTTGTAATTTAAATTATAAAAATTTATTATTTTTATAATTCAAATTACATTACACATAATTAAAATTATACTAAATAAAATAATTAATTTTATAATATAATCATCATTATAGTATAAGATTAATTATCTCTCACTAGATACTGCCTTAACGATTCCTCGTTTATAAATTATGGATAATTAATAAAATTTGTAATAATAATTAAAGTTATAGTAAAAGATTACTTTAACCCAGACTTTCGTCGCAATCCGTTCTATAATAGTTCAACTCCGCTCCGCTCCATTTGCTGGCCCAGCAGTGCGAAGCCACAGCCGGTAGAACAGCTGGCAGCTCATTAACTCACTTCTCTCTCTCCCCACTTCCGCCCAAAGAAGCCGAGAAGGTCGAGTTTCCGTCTTTTGCAAGGAACAAGAGGAGAGAGCATGGCGAAATCCCTGCCATCTTCTCCTTCAATCGACAACAAAACCCACTTCCTCCTGCCCCCGCTGCTTCTCCTCTTCCTCCTGCACCAGACCACTGCAAAATCTAGTGCAGTGGCCGAACTGCCTTGCGGTCGAAATGCAGATGCAGATGGTGGGGGATGCTTGGTGGAGCATGATCTGGATCTGGAGCTGAGCTCGGAGGAGAGCAGGAGGCTGCTGTGGGCTGCCACGGAGAAGAAGTACATCAGCTATGAGGCTCTCAAGGGGGATGTCGTGCCCTGTTCCAAGCCCGGAGTTCCCTACTACAACTGCCACGTTTTCCCCAGGGCCAGTCCATACACCCGGGGCTGCCAAATCATCAGCGGCTGCAGAGGCGACAGTCCCTAGAGGGAGGAAGGCATCGACCACCAGGTGAGAGGAACAAACCCTATACATTTTGATGTTGTAAACATAAAGATGTTTGCAATGCCACTATTTCTCAAGATGGCGCAAAAAATTCTTGCCAAATTTGATCTGACTAGTAATTACATAAGTAATGATATGATCTATAGCCTTGGTGTTGTCTGTAAAGCTATGATCTTTCTGATCGCCTGCAACCATTTCACTGTGAACAGAGCTTGTTCATCAAAAAAGTAAAATATGACAACTATGCATGGTGTTGCTTTGTGGAATAGCTAGCTGCTCTTAGTTGTGAAAATTCTTGGAATTGGTGATTGATTGTTTAGAGATTTCTCTATGAGTATTGCGCATGAAATTGATCGTTTGCTAAGATTCTGGTTTGGACTAGCAGGCCTTGTCACAAAAGTAAGGTAGGGAAATAGAATTGATCCTCCTGCAAAACCTTAGACAAAAAATTATATCTTCTGATTCACATCTTATGTCTATGAATGGTTGTATAGTTTACTGATTAGTTTAGTATGTGAACTTGATTCTGTCTTAAAGATGTTAGAAAAATGAACAAAAAACACAGAAAGAAAAAAAGGGGAATGATGATGAGTAGTTCAAGGAAATTGTTGTAGATTCATTGGTTTGTGTCCAACAGTGGCTTGTGTTCAACAACTAGAATGAATCAAGAAATGCAAGCATATAACCTTGTTGTTCCTACTTGGAATGGAAAATTGATTTACATTCAATGTGGCCTGGGGTTTTCTTGCGTCAAAGGCCAAAATGATCTTCTACGCTTGAGAACAGTGAGTTTCTATGCTGAGAAATCCCTGGCAAAAGAAAGGGTAACCTTCAGAAGAGGATTCCCTAATCATCAAATAATGATAAGTAGGTAACATTTATATCAATCTAAATGTACATTATGTAACAAATGAGAGAACACAAATATTTCGACCTAACACAAACCTTGCACGTGAAGCTGGTTTCTCCACTATTTTAATGGTTAAAAGAAACACTTCCGAGGTGGATGTTCACACCCCTGACTTTCTTCCTCCCATAAGATTTCCCCCTCTTAACTCTCGAAACTCAAAAGATTGATGGTTGAAAACTGTTTTGTTCATTGAAAACTTGGTCTACCCTTAGACCAATCTCGATGGGCAAAGTAGGCTTGCTCCAACACAGGTGCAGCCAGGGCTTGGGACTGAAGCGTTTGCTAAGTCCTAATTAGGTGAATAAAACGTTAAAACATTTAACCAATTTGTTATTCTAATAATTGGGGCCATTGATAATGATTGGTATTCAAACAATCCATATTAGTTGGCTTTCTATGTTTCTGTGGCTGCATTTTCTCTATTACCATATCAGCTGCGTTTATGTATAGATCTTCTATAGCTGTATCTCTTGCTAACTTTTTGCATCAATCGACTTTACTCTAGATAATACATGGTGTACCATCTCAAATCAATTGCAATCTAGCTATTACAATTCGCCATATATTTCTCTTTTCTCAAACAAAATAAGTACGTATAACCTTCACAGCCAAAGGATCTTCTTGTACAGTCGAACAACTACCCTAAAATAGCTTTGCTGCCAGCTATATCACCGATGATATTCTAAATAAAATTTGCAACCTCCAAAACACAAGCATAATGTTGTGGTACCAATTAAATATTTGAAAATTAACTTGACGGTGCTTCTATAATCCTTCCTAGGATCTAAAAACTCTTCACCATGCATGCCAGTGACATGGGTTATATACTTGGTTGTTGTTTCGGTTTGAAAATCTTATGCGGCAACAGAAATTCATCCTAGCATAAAGAGCAATGACGTTGAAGCCGCTGCCTCTAAGATTTCTTTCTTAGCACGGTGATTTTTGCAAACAGAAACAAACATCAAAGGATTTGTCAAAAATCACTCTGATGTCTAAGTCAACTCGCTATTTTGATAATAGAGAGAAAAGGTAAAAATGGCAAAAGTAGAGTTTGAAAGCTCCTTTGTTCGTAAATTAAATCCTCTGTCCCAGATTTTCTCTGTCCCCATGTCTCATTGTCGATCGGACAGATGCGGTATCCTCGAGATACGTGCAGTATTTGTTCGGTGTATATACTTGACCTTTATAAGTGAGAGACCTCCCTAGAGATCATAAGGAAGTGGTAAAAGATAATGGGAGAGTGGGGATCATGACCCCTGTGTTGACAAGTCCTGGGATATGCCACATAGGCTCTGTGTTGAGCGGGTACTGCTGTGTGGGCGCTGTCACAAATATTTTTCTCAAGTCTAGTCGAGAAAGTTATATTCTGACGGGCTAGACAATTGTTATTCCAGCGGATGTCGGAGTCCACTTGCCTAATGCACACGTGGTTTAAGTTATATTCTGACTGACCAGATAATTGTCATTCCAACAGATGTCGGAGTCGACTTGCCTAAGGCACCGTGGTCTAAAGAAGCTGGTCGTTGAAGTAGCATGCCTCGGGTAGAGCTAATATCTATTCAGAAAGTAACTTGAACATGGTGGTAAGATGATAAGTTGACACGTTGAAGTGTCAATGGGCGTCTTGGTCCATGGTAGAGGGATATAGATAAGTCGATGGATGCCTTTGTTTAAATCAGGGGAATAGCTTGATCCACAGCTATATGATCGAGCTCACAATTCTTTAGTATCGATAAATTTAGAGAGAAAATAATAAGCTTGATTTTATGACTGTCGAGTACCAGTGGAGTTGGAGAGTGAATAGATCGATCTGTAACTATGTTCGAGTCCGGAGAGGATAGTAAGCTTGATCCACGACTCCACCTGTGGAGTCACAGAGAGAATAGCTCGATCCGCGACTATGTCCTAATCGGAAAAGAATAGTAATTTGATTTCACGACTCTCGAGTACTTGTATAATCAGAGAGAGAATAGCTCGATCCGCGATTATGTACAAGTCGGGAGAGAATAACTCTATCTCCGACTATGCCTGAGTCGAGAGAGAATAATAAGCTCGATCTCACAATTTTCAAGTACCCGTGGAGTTGGAGAGAGCATAGCTTGATTTGCGACTGTGTTTGAATCAAAAGAGAATATAGTAAACTTGATCCACGACTATGTCCAAGTCAGAAAAGAATAATAACCTTGATTTCATGACTCCCGATGACCCATAGAGTCAAGAGAGAATAGTAAGCTCAATCACACGACTTTTGAGTACCAATGAAGTCAAAGAAAGAATAGTTCGATCCCCTACTATGTCCGAGTCGAGAGAGAATAGTAAATTCGATCTCACGATTCCTGAGTACCCATGGAGTCAGAGAGAGAATAGATCGATTCACGACTATATCTGAGTCGGGAGAGAACAACTTCATCCGCGACTATGTCTGAGTCAGAAGAGAATAGTAAGCTCGATCCAAGAGTATGCTCGCATCGGGAGAGAATAGTAAACTCGATCTCACGACTCCTAAGTACCCGTGGAATCAGAGAGAGAATAACTCGATCCGTAACTATGCCCGAGTCTGAAGAGAATAGTAAATTTAATTTCATGACTTTCGAGTACCAGTGGAATCAGAGAGAGAATAGCTTGATCCGCGACTATGTCTGAGTTGAGAGATAATAGTAATTAAGCTTAATCTCACGATTCCCGAGTACCCGTGGAGCCGAGGAGAGAATAGCTCGATCTCCGACTACATCCGAGTCAGGAGAGAATAGTGAAGGGTCCAAAAGAATTAAGATATCTCCACAATGGTATGATATTGTCCACTTTAGACCTAAGCCTTCATGACTTTGCTCTTGGGCTCTACCCAAAATGCCTCATACCATTGGAGATATCCTTCTCTTATAAACCTATGATCTTTCCTATGTGTTTTTAATGTGGGACTATGTTTGCAACCTTACAATCCCAACAAATAGCTTGATCCATGACTCTTCATGTCGGGAAAGAATAGTAAGTTTGATTCACGACTATGTTCGAGTCGGAAGAGGATAGTAAGCTCGATCACACAACTCCTAAGTACCCGTAGAGTTAAAGAGAGAATAACTCAATCTACAACTGTGTCCAAGTTGGGAGAGAATAGTAAGCCCGATCTCACGACTCCTGAGTACCAGTGGAGTATGAGAAAGAATAGCTCGATCTGTGACTATGTCCGAGTCGGGAGAGAATAGTAACTCGATTTCACGACTCCAAAGTACCTGTGGAGACGAAGAGAGAATAGCTCAATCCACGACTATATCTGCGTCGAGAGAGAATAGCTCGATCTGTGACTATGCTCGAGTTGAGAGAGAATAGTAAGCTCGATCCACGACTATATATGTTCGGGTTGGGAGATAGTAGTAAGCTCGATCTCACAACTCCTTAGTACCCGTGGAGTCGAAGAGAGAATTACTCGATCTGTGACTATGCTCGAGTTAGGAGAGAATAGTAAGCTCGATCTCACGGCTCCCGAATACCCGTGGAGTCGGAGAGAGAATAGTTGGACCTGTGACTATATCCGAGTCGAGAGAAAATAGCTCGATTCGTGACTATTTTCGAGTCGGGAGAGAATAGTAAGCTCAATCCACGATTATCTCCGAGTCAGGAGAGGATAGTAAGCTCGATCTCACGACTCTCAAGTACTCGTGGAGTCGAAAAGAGAATAGCTCGATCTGTGACTATGTCCGAGTCAGGAAAGAATAGTAAACTCGATCTCACAACTCCCGAGTACCATGGAGTCGGAGAGAGAATAACTCAATCTGGAATTATGTCTGAGTTGGGAAAGAATAGTAATTTTTAATGACTCTCGAGTACTTGAATCGGAGAGAGAATAGTTCAATTCACGATTATGTCTGAGTCATGAGAGAATAGTAAGTTTGATTCACAACTTGTCCTAGCCAGGAAAGGATAATAGTGTGATTTCAAGACTCTCGAGTACCTGTGCCGTCGAAGAGAAGATAACTCAATTTGCGACTATATCCAAGTGAAGTGAGAATAGGTTGATCCATGACTATGCCAAGTCGAGAGAGGACAATAAGTTCAATCTCACTACTCACATGTATCAGTGAAAACGAAGAGAGAATAGCTCGATCTGCGATTATGTTAGAGTCGGGAGAGAATATTAAGCCCTATCCATGACTATGTCTAAGTTGGGAGAGTATAATGAGCTCGATCTTACGACTCCCAAGTACCTATAGAGTCGGTGAGAGAATAACTCAATCTGCGACTATGTCCGAGCCAGGAGGGAATAGTAAGCTCGATCTCACAATCCTAAGTACCAGTGGAGTATACTTGATCTGCTACTATGTCCGAGTCGAGAGAGAAAAATAAACTCGATCTCACGACTCCCAAGTACCCGTGGAGTTGGAGAGAGAATATCTCGATCCATGACTATATCCAAGTTGAGAGAGAATAGCTCAATCTGTGATTATGTTCGAGTCGGGAGAGAATAGTAAGTTCGATCCACGACTATATCCAAGTCGGGAGAGGATAGTAAGTTCAATCTCATAACTCCCTAATACCCGTGGAGTCAGAGAAAATAGCTCGATTTGTGACTATATCTGAATCATGAGAGAAAAGGAAGCTCAGTCTCATGACTCTCGAGTACCCATGGGGTCAGAGAGAAAGAGAGAGAGTAGCTCGACCCATGACTATATCTGAATCGAGAGAGAATAGTTCGATTCGTGACTATTTCCTAGTCGGGAGAGAATAGTAAGTTCGATCCATGACTATATCCGAATCAGGAGAGGATAGTTAGCTCGATCTCACGACCCCCAAGTACCCAGAGTCGAAGAGAGAATAGCTCCATCTGTGACTATGTCCGAGTCAGGAAAGAATAGTAAGCTCGATCTCACGACTCTCGAGTACCGTGAAGTCGGAGAGAGAATAGCTCAATCCGCGACTATGTCTGAGTTGGGAGAGAATAGTTCAATTCACAATTATGTTTGAATCGGGATAGCATAGTATGCTTGATTCATGACTTGTTTGAGCCAGGAAAGGATAATAGTGCAATCTCATGACTCTTGAGTACCCGTGCAGTCGAAGAGAAAATAACTAAATCTACGACTATGTCCGAATGGAGAGAGAATAGGTTGATCCAGGACTATGCCAAGTCGGGAGAGGACAATAAGTTTAATCTCACTACTCACATGTACCCGTGAAGACAAAGAGAGAATAGCTCGATCTGCGATTATGTTATAGTCGGGAGAGAATATTAAGCCCTATCCACGACTATGTCTAAATCGCGTGAGTATAATGAGCTCGATCTCACGACTTCCAAGTACCTATAGAGTCGGTGTGAGAATAACTCAATCTGCAACTATGTCTGAGTCGGGAGGGAATAGTAAGCTCGATCTCACACTCCTGAGTACCAGTGGAGTTTGAGAAAGAATAGCTCGATCTGCTACAATATCCGAGTCGAGAGAGAAAAGTAAACTTGATCTCATGACTCCCAAGTACCCGTGAAGTCGGAGAGAGAATAACTCGATTCATGACTATATCCGAGTTGAGAGAGAATAGCTCAATCCGTGACTATGTTAGAGTCGGGAGAGAATAGTAAGCTCGATCCACCGCTATGTCCAAGTCGGGAGAGGATAGTAGTTCAATCTCACGACTCCCTAATACCCGCGGAGTCAGAGAGAGAATAGCTCGATCCGTGACTATGTCCGAGTAAGGAGATAATAGTAAGCTCAGTCTCATGACTTCTAGTACCCGTGGAGTCAGAGAGAGAATAGCTCGACCCGTGACTATATCTGAATCGAGAGAGAATAGCTCGGTCCGCGACTATTTCCGAGCCAGGAGAGAATAGTAAGCTCGATACACAACTATCTCCGAATTAGGAGAGGATAGTATGCTCGATCTCACGACTCCCAAGTACCCGTAGAGTCGAAGAGAGAATAGCTCGATCTGTGACGATATCCGAGTCGTAGCTCGATCTCATGGCTCGACTCCCGAGTACTGTGGAGTCGAAGAGAGAATAACTCAATCTGCGACTATGTCCGAGTTGGAAAAAAATAGTAAGCTCTATCTATGACTATATTCGAGTCGGGAGAGGATAATGAGCTTGATTCGCGACTCTCGAGTACTTGTGGACTTGGAAAGAGAATAGTTTAATCCAAGATTATGTTTGAGTCGGGAGAGAATAGTGTAGGATCGATGAATACGATAGAGGGGGGGTGAATATCGTTCGTTAAAACAACACGGAGTAAACACAGCGGAAATAATAAATGACACAGAAGTTTTACTTCGTTCGGAGCCTTGAACGACTCCTACTTGAAGGCCCGCACGTGAGAGTGCTTTCGTTGGGCAATCACTATAGAATTGGAATTATTACAAATTA
>JBAMIE010000063.1:4711215-4726424 GCA_037177295.1 Kaempferia parviflora
GGAAACGTCTTCTTTCAACACAATAAAGATCGGTGCAGAGAACTATAGATGCAAAGACTAAATTGTGAAGAAAGGAAACTTAATTAAAAAAGAACTTACAAGTTATACAAACGTTCTCAGAGTAAGACTTGTAGTGGATCTCACTTGTGTCTTGCAATGAGATAGTAGAGGGCTTTTATAGAGGGAACAAGAGGTAACCGGGTGCTCATTGGGCTCCATCGTCGTTAACCCATGATTCCAACTATTATGCCTTTACAGCGAAGTCTAAGTTTGGTTTGTACACTAGACTTACTCAGCCTACTAAAATGGCTGAATTGGCTGAATTATAGACTTACTCAGCCTACTATCTAGACTTACTCAGCCTACTAAAGTGGCTGAATTATTGTTTTGGATTCTTAAGCGTTTGTCCAAAGATCAAAGACCAGCCTAGAGCCCACCCTTGAAAAATCATATTTTAATTTATGTTTTTTATTAAAATGGTCAGTCTGGTAAATTAAGAAATGGATATTTCTCCCAGCTTCGGAATCAAATTTTACTGCCAACCAAGCCCTGGGGATCATGCCTTGTGTGTTGACCAGAGCCGACTGTGGATTCAGGTTAAGCACAGCATGATTGCAAATCTAGCAGCATGGGCCATGTGTCGAACACAGCATAACCCACATGGCATTATGGACCCTTTCCTCTCTTCCACAATCATAAATTTGAATGGTTGTGTCACCACAATAACCCCATCAAAAGTAAACATGAAGTCAAATTAATAGGCGGAATAAATTTCATTTGAAAACATTTAAATAAATCAAACTCATGCATACTCGAATTAAGCTCAAACTTAATGAAATCAAACTAAATTTAACAACCGAATCAATGATTTAATTTAGACTCACTTAGCAGTGGTCATAACGCCCAAGAAATTGGGAAGATGAGAGCTTAGTCAGATGCTCAACGTAAGTGTTGGTCTGGAAGCATTATGACAGTGTTAACAATGGCAAAATGGCCAGTTAAAAAAAACAAGAAATTATTTATTTTCCTACAAATCATCTAGTGGTTACCAGCCACCTCTCTCGGGCCTTCAATCCATTATGTAACAATACAGTAACTTTGCCATTATGTATAAATAAATAAATAAATCTACTAGTAAATTTTATCTTATGACCCAACCTCAGAGAAGAATCACTTTGAAAGAATTTTCAAGTGGCAAAAAGTTAATAACTATTCTCCCAATGCACAAATGCAAGCACCAATAGTCCACATCAAACTACTGAGAAGAAACATGATTTTTAGGAGGAATATATGAATGAGAAGCAACACTTTTCGAAAGATGAGAATGAGAAGTGGTACGATTGTTAAGGAAGAACGAAAGGCATGTAATATAAGAACTATTTATTTCTACAAGAGCTCAAAATGAAACAAAAACTTTATTAGACAAGGATTTTCCAAGTCTCAATTGGCTGGACCAAAATTGGCCACTGAGTTAACCAGCTAAATCTACAAACGTTGTTACTAACATCAGTACAACGCTTATCAAAATTTCAAAGACATATAACGTAAGATGCAGCACAAAAAAAAAAAGAAAAAAAGGAATCCGCCAATAGAGAACGTTGTAGTAACCGTTGAGGACGATATAGCCACAAGGACACCAAAATTTTGAAGCTAAAAAAGATTGTAGCATGAGAAGTTGGTCATCTCCTGGATCATATGTAGAAGGTAGATGATAACTATCCCACGGTAAAATTAGCTCCAGCAGCATCTGGGGATTCCCATAAAATCAAAATAAGTTTTTCAGTAACAAAAGAAGATATTATTGTTCCACAAGTCAGATTTCTAACCGGAAATATATAAAATTTTTATACCTTCCTCGAGGACAAATTGTATTCTGACAACAAGATATACAACGGAAGAAACAAGAACATACCTGCAAAGAATTTTGCTGCTGATATTTATGCGTGTACTCTTTCTCTACTAAACTTGATTATTGTTTGATGCAGACTTGTTGGATTGTCGCAGTCTAAAGTAGACAAATTGGATGATAATCTATAACAGTCAAAGCTCACAAGTAATCAAAACTATTAGAGAGCTTGCTAACTAATACAAGAAAAAAAAAGGAAACATCAGCACAAATAAAGGATACAAAAGCATCCAGTATAGCACATCCTCCAGCATCAACTATCCATGGAAGGTTAGGTTTGATTGCAGACCAAGCCAAACTTTTCACAAGTATACTGCATGGATGATGGAAGCATATCAAAAAGTGGTGGGTGCCATGAGACGAACCAAAATTCTCGTACATCATCAGGTTTTTTAATTCTACATTTCTAGAATTTCAATATAAAAGATTATTTTAGTTTCTTTGCTTTTGATAAGAAAAACCTAGAAGAGTGGAATTAGAGGAAAAGAAATATTTTATTACATTTAGTTTGTTGATGTAAAAGCACACATTGTATACATATTTCTTATAAGACCCTGAACTAGGAATGCCAACGTGGGAATAGACACGCTACACCACATACTTAGTAAACCTAAGAGACTTAACAAGATTTATGCACATGTGCTACTAAATCATTCAATAAAAGAATGGTACCTTCCCACATAGGTTATATTTCCAACCAATGCAAAAATAAACATCAATGGGTTGAGACCCTGCATAAGAGAAAAGTCCAAACAAAATTCTAAGGACAATGAGTATATGTAACATGGACTTAGTGATCCAAGCATTTGAATAAATATTGATATCACCACTTATGTGGTTTATTAGGTTGAAAACACAGGCATGTCTGAGTAAAACATACCTGGGCATTGCCCCTTTTAATCTGCAATGACAAAACGAGAAGTCAGACAGTTCATTTTAATAAGAAAAACCAAGTTAATTTGAAGAATGAATCTCGCCATATCTCCTAAAACCTACTTCCTAATTCTTTTACCATGTTAATTTGAAGAAAAAATGAAAAACCATTTTGCAGAATTCTAAGTAGGAAAAATATCAATACAACTCTCACATTTAAGCAAATCTGAGGTAGTCTTCCTCCCACATAAATAGCTGCCATCATCCAACCAAACATGGTGCCTGCTCCACTACTTTCATCACCTCGAAGCTCATCCTATGATTAGTTTCAAGTAGGATCTTTTAAAAGAACTAAAAGGCATCATATGCATGAGGGAATGAGAAACACACATCCGTTAAAAGTTTTTTAAGTACCAATTAAGAATTACCTGTAACAACTTGCGGCCAACTTGTAGAACCATCCCATGTGGTTCAGTGCTATCATGGAAACCAAGATGGTAAACACAAATACAAATAGCAAGACTAGCTGAAGGAACCTGAATACAAAGAATGACTTGCTGTATGAAACTTATACTATCATGTTAGATAAAACAAATAAGGTTCTCAAGATGAGTCTTTCATGCGTACCACGGAAAGTATATTTTTAGTACTAAAATTGGTAGGAGCAGACTGAGATGAAAGCAAAGGCTCTCTTGCTGCAAATTGTTGATCATGCTGGCCATCATATGCTAACCAACTGCCAAAAGCAGGCATGGGACTCTTTGATAAAGATCGTGCTGACCTGGCATCAATAAAATGGTAACCATCTAAAACCAGCACATGCTACAAAAATTAGGAATACATAATAGAATAAACACCAGAACCTCAAGATTTAAATGTTAGCATGGCATTTAATTATCCAAAAAACTGTGTTGTCTCCTGTTCAAACTATACAAACCCACCAGCACACATGGAAAGGACAATGACAGAAGAATGAAACAAAATGTGTCAATCTAGCTATTCACTTATGGACACATAACCCTACTACACAACTGAAACTGAAAGACTGGCCAGAGGTTGATTGCTTGTGAAAATATCTGGACAAAAGAATTTTACAAAGAAACATTAACTCGCTCTAAAATTATATCAATGGGTACTGACAATTATATACCACATATATATTATCTTCTTAATTCAATCATGCAAACCTACCAAAAGTACTTGAGAAGACACCAGGTTGCCTATAAAAAACTACTTTTGTTAACCAAACAAGGGTCTGTTGATTTACTAACATAGCACTGGCATCTCCAAATATCTTTAAGTAACGATTCACAAACTTCATATCTCAAAGTATAATCTGGCCATGCAAAAAAAAGTTCATATAAGAAAGAAGATAGAAAAATTGAGGAACTTACATGAAGTAGAATTCTCTTCCATTGGAATTACCAGGATGTAATTGTCCGGTAACAGGAATTGGTGAACTTTGTAAGTTATTATCCTCAGAGAGACTTGTAACATATGCTTTGTGGCCATCAACATTTGTTTTCTCTGCATCGCTTAAAAGACTTTCACTATCCTGAACAAGATTTTGATTCTGCAAGTGAAGCTAAATATGTCAAGTTTCCCAAAACTTTAATTAGGAGTTTCTTTTTTCAGTTTTAGCAGCAAGCATTTATGATTGTGGTTAGCTAGTGAATAATAGATAAATTCATGTTAAATCAATTGATTTAAAGCTGAATCATTAAGTATATGGACTGTTTTTGATGTAATTGGATTTACTTGTGGTTCAATTTGAGGTTTGTTTGACTCTTTGAGGTTGTGGTTAGGTAGGAATCAAATTGAGTTTGTTTTGGGCTCGATCCAATAAATCCTAATAGGAGTTCAAGTTAGCTATCATTGAGCTGAACAGAGTGAACCAAGTTAGTTCAGTGGAGAATTGGGTTCTAAAATGGTTAGTAGGAGACCTAGCTGACTCCTATTCTTACCTTGCGGAAGCCCATCACCTCTTCTTTCAGCTTGCAAACTCTCTTCTCAGCCATGATTCCTTATCTTCTCCTTCAGAATTTGCAAGCCAACTCCTTCCCATGAGCTCCAATATTATCCTTCCTCAATGAATGCAAACAGATCAATCTGAATAGAAATTCACTATCTTCCGTGAGAAGCCCTATATGACTTTACCATCTCAATTCCAACCTATAGAGAACCCCAGTTGGTGAGCAGCCCTATATGCTCAGTCTAGCAGCTGAGGGATTCCTCATGGGTGAACAATTCGTCCTTGATTAATAGTGAAGAGGATGTTTCTTGTTTTCAGGTTGTGAGCAAAGTTGTGCTGCTACTTCTTTTCATTCATGAGAAGCAGCAAAAAGAGCATCCTCAATCATTGAGCACGAGCAGATCAACTTGAATCAGAGTTCCATTGCGCAATTTAGAACAACAGTTATGTTTATGGTAATAATGATGATGCTTTCTTGATATTTTAGTTGACCAAACTCTTAGTTTCTTCGATTCAAAGATTTAAACGATGTTTGTTTAGGAAGTTTGATGTGGCTAATTCCTTACCAGAGGTTGATTTGTGAGGTGTCATTTTCAATTAGTGATATAAGTGTTTCAAGATTCAACCAACCCACCTAGTGGGATAAGGTTTGATTGTTGTTGTTGTTGAAGTGTTCCAATATTCATGGCTTGATGCCTCTTAATAAACCCAAACCCTTCATGACTTTTTCCTTATTTTATAATTCAACTTGCAAATGCTTATCTCAATGATGCATGATTAGAGATTGGCATTATGGTTTTGATATGTACTTATACTATCATACCATATTAAACATCCAAATGGTGAGAGATGTGTTAAGGGTACGAGGAATGTGTTACTTGCATGTTGGACTTATTTTTGAGAGGTTTTTAATTCTATGATTACAAATAGTGCAATCCATGCATTGATGAAGTGGCTTGTCAGGGTTATGGTATTTGTCAATACCTAACTAGAAACTAGGTTTCTTAATGATATTATGGATCTATGATAATTAGGTGTTGCCTAACTAGAGATCACATGAATTAAAATATTGTAGACTCATAATAGTTAAAGCTAGAACTAACCACGAGTCGGGTTGGAACCGACCCTAGTCAAGGTTGGAGCTAATTAAGCAACCAGAAGAGATTCAACTCATTCAAGCAACCAAGCTATCAAAAAGACGAACAAAGATACTCAGAAAACTCTCTCAACCGCTACAGTGGTGAATGGAAGGAGTGAATGGTGCCAATTTAGGGTTGTAATTGAACCAAATGTTTGTGAACAAGCTTGTTGTTCGGCTTGATAAGAGCTTGTTTATGTCCGTTAAGTACATACAAGATCAATTAAATGAACATGCGTGAACAACTCATTAAATTAAACAAACAAGCTTGAACACAGCGCTTAGCTCGTTAATATTCATAACATGTTCATGAACAACGTTCATGAATATGTTCATAAACAATGTTTATCAATAAAACTCTTATCAACATGCTAAATAAACAAAAAAAAAATTCAAAATGAATAAACAAGTTTGTATTATCAAGCTCAATAACCAATCAAACAAGCTTAAAATGTAAAAGTTTCAAACCATCAAATGAGCTTGAATTGAGAGTTCGATAACATCTAAATGAACCAAGCTCAAGCTAATAAAAAATGAACTAAGCCAAGCTTGAACAATCATTTTAACGGCTTGGTTCATTTTGGCTCAGTTTAGCTTGAATCGATTACCTTATCAAACAAACTTAAACACCACAAAGCTTGGTCCGGCTTGGCTTGTTTACAACCCTAGGCACCATGAATGACTAAGCAATGCCATTCACGACGATAGCGGAAGTGAACAACTGTTACTCTTGAGGCGCAATGCCATGAACGACTACAGTCTTATAGTCCATGATACCGAAGAAACTAACAAACAATGTGGGCATTAATTACCTTATACCCTAAGTGGATATATAGGCAATTTTAAAAAATTTATTCCATTTTAATTTAAATTTTTCTACATTTATAAAATTTTAATTATTTTTTTTTTAATGAAATATAAATAATAATCTTGAACAGTCGTAAATCATGAATTAAACTGTAATCGACGGTTCCGAACCGTGAACCGTAACCACCTTTGAAGGTTAAGGTTACAGTTAAGGGTAAAAAAATTCAAATAGTCAAACCGAATTTAGTTAAAGCCACAAAAAATTAATTGATGATCAAGTGTGCTATTAATGACCGATAGTGCAACAATAGTGCACCAATGTCTAATGGTATATTGCATGTGTCATTATGAACCACCATGGGACTATGACCTTTTAGACGGTTGACTTCAACGAGAAACTAGAGATCTGTTATTATACCCAAGGAACCCCTTAGGTTAAGAGAGAGAACCACAATCATCAACTAAACCAACCCCTTCAAAATGATTTTAGGTGATCCACCCAACCTAACATGTTGAGCATCAACCCACCCTAAGGTTGCGTTTGGTTGGAGGTTATCCTTAATAACCTTAGTTATCCATTCAAGATTATCAACGAAAACCCTATTTGGTTTAGATAATCGACAATTTCAGAGTAATGATTCATACCCGACACGTTAGTAAAAAGGGCATGCAATCTGAAATCGAAAAACCTCGGAAAAGTGAGGTTTTTCTTTATTATGAGATTAACGAAATTTTTTAACCAAAAAATATCCTTCGATAGTTACGCTTGGGGAAAACATACCCCTAAAATTTTATATAGAAAGTTAAAAAATACTAAATAAAATGTAAAGTTCAAAAAGAAAAAGAAATAATAATAATAATAATAATAATAATAATAATAATAATAATAATAATAATAATAATAATAATAATATGTATTGTTGGTTTTGTAAGTGCGGGTAATACTTTAGTATTAAGTTTACATTAAAACCTCCAAACAAAATAAGTTTTTGTTGCATTACCTAGGTTAAACCAAACAACATTAAGTTATGTTTTATTCCCCATGGTTATGTGATTAACCTGATAATCACATAATTTTGGTTATACATTATAAGAATCAAACGCACCCTAATAGTTTTAGATGGATGTTTGAGATAAGGGTTTGACACATCTTAGAGACAAACATAAGATGTTATGGTATTTTATTCTTTTACCTACGCATATTATCATGTTATCAGATTCCAATTGGCATTTTTGGCTAACAATCCTTCCTCTATTTACCCTAATTTCAACACCAGTTGGTGTTTATGCAACTTTGGTTTTAGTGATTGCAGTATTTACCATTAAAGTTTTAATGTATCAATTGCTCTAATATTAAGTTGTGGTAGCTAAGCACGACCATGTGATAACTGATTAACCTCCAGCAGAGTGAATCAAGCCAAGTTTCTCAAACATCTTGATCTAAACATGACTGATGAACCAAGTCAAAATCTAATCAAGTTTCAATGGAAGGAGAAAAAAACTAAAATATATCAAGAACATATGACGTATGGCGCAAGATTAAACTAAGGCAAAGGTAGAGAAGCAACCCTATAACACATATAAAACGCTATGAAATTACTAATCTATTTGTTGGATATCTGAATAGCAGGTTGATATCTTACCTTACTAGGTATCATATTTTTGTTTACTTTTCTATGTCTGTGATAAATGTGACCATAATAAATGGTCTGTCCCGTCAGAAGCAGTGTAGTAGCTGTGTACAACTGAATATCCCAATAAGTCAGAAATATAAGCAATAAGGATGGATAATAACTTAAAGAAATTAAAGTTCATAATCTCACCAGTGCCGTGTAGAATTGTGTTGGCAACTGTAAGAAATAAAAAAAACTCAAGTTTAGCAATTCTGAAAAATTACATACAACTTCCATCAAATTTAAATGACACCATATATGGTAAGAAGTGACCATGTGCAAATAGCCACATGGCTATCCAAATTGTGATTCTTCACTTGGCACCTCATCATCCAACTAACTAAATTTGCTTAACCAGCCAACTACTAGGTACACCTATAATTGAGTTAGGATTTCTTTTGGCAATCTAGAGCTTCACAACATTAACTTAATCAAATATATTTATTTAGTAAAGCTTGAAATTAAACAAAAATGGATATTTTTCCATACTATATCATGATATCATCAAAGAAAACTTTAAATTAATTAAGAATTGTTTTAAATTTTCAAATATAAGGAACTTTTTTTGTAACCTATACTATAAAGCTTATTACCTACTTTATAAACATGCAACGTAATGATTATGTTGCAATGATATGTACTCAATATATGAAAAATCCAATTATACTTCATTACAATAAGATTCAAAGTTCGAAACCTTCACAAATGATATAAGATAATGAAAATTTATACATATGGTAAACAATAAATGTCA
The DNA here is from genome assembly GCA_037177295.1 of Kaempferia parviflora. Classification (NCBI taxonomy): domain Eukaryota; kingdom Viridiplantae; phylum Streptophyta; class Magnoliopsida; order Zingiberales; family Zingiberaceae; genus Kaempferia; species Kaempferia parviflora. Next base: position 4,720,339 of record JBAMIE010000063.1, read on the forward strand.
AATAGAACACATTAAAAGCAATTTTCATAAAATTTAGGATCTTGTGATCCTACATAGTGTTTCCACAAGTCAATACAATGAACTTGTCAGGCCAAAAATCTAAAGTTCGTGATTTGGTAGGTTTTTCCGGAAACCAAAATTTTAAGGTATGTGTTCACCCATGTCAAAGTTCCATGTCACATCTGGGTTAACAATGGGAGCAAAATAATGTAGAAGATGAAGGGATACACCGAGGGAAACCTTTTGTCATAATTTTCATGTTGATGGTAGAATAAATTTTGTTTTTTCATGTGATATGTACAAGGACTTAACAGAAGTTAAACCAACAGCACATTAACGTTGAGGAGCTCAAGTGCATAGAAGCAAAAGTGAAGGTAAAAGAATTGCAACAGTAATATTTTTGTTTAGACTATGCATAGCTTTGAAATAGAGAAAAATAGAGGCATGTGCATTTGTGCAATTAAAAGTTAGGCCAAAGTTTACATGGTAGTTGTTTGTAATCAAGTCAGCGCATTATGCATATGAGTTATGCAAGCACATACTTCTACATGTAGTCTTTAATTGAGATGAAGGTTGATTGATATATATAAAACATTTAAATTTACCGCACATAATTGACTAAATAATACAATCAAACCAAATTTCTAACATTTACTAATATTTATGACATACAGAAAACTAATTCTAAGCTTAATAAAAAGTATTTCCTTAGACGAATATTTTTTTTTCGAGGAATCTCTTTCTATCCCCTTTTATTGATTAGGTATGGCTCAATTAAATTAAATCTAAAACTAGGACAATATTTTCCCCTTTTAGCCTATTCCTAAAGATATGACCTTGAGTTAAGCTTAAAAAGGTAGTTTCATATACAGAAGCCTTAAGCCAATTTATGGAACAAAAGAGTACATTCATATGACAACAAGTGAAACACTGCATATGCAGCAGCTACATGAAATGCTTTTTAATCATGTTGAGTCGATTGTAGGAAGGTGCTTGTTTATCAAGTATCAGAGAATAGACAAACAGAGGTTCTAACAAAGGTCTGAATTGAATAGCAAAAATAATAACTAGGCATAATTTCCCCAGAATAATACTTAAAAGTTGCATAAATATGAAATTACACTTACAGTAGCAGGCTCCAGAATGCAACCAATGAGGTTAAACAAATCCCTGCAAACACACAAATCCCTTAACAAGCCTACGAGAAAGAAAATATGAAAGCAAAGGGGAAACTCTCGTGCTTATATTCCAAAAAAAAAAAACAACGAGGACAAAGCCACAACAAAATTGGTGATGCTGCAAAACAGTTTAAAATTACAATATTATTTGTGCTTCATCATGTTTAACATTCATCTCTCCTTTCGTAAAGCAATGTCAATCTACAGCACGTGCTGTTGTGACTGTACCAAACTGAAATATTAATCACCTACATTTAACAGTGCTTAGTGATGAAATAAACTGACAAAGTGGGATTCTATTTGAAACTGTGTTTTCCCCTCATTTGAAATACCGAAAGTTTCCAAAGAAGATTGAAAACACCATTTATCTGGCCCTTTTTTCCCCCACAACTCCTTCCCTAAAACTTCTCATCATTTAAGAGACAGGCTGCGTGTGCATGAGGAATCCAGTGTCACATTATCCTAGATGATGCTTGTAAATATGAGTCACACCGTTTTCTTATTTCAAGCCCAAATTAACATAGAGAATATGTATCCTTATCCCACTAGATTGGATAAATCGAAGCACAATGAAATTTTATAACAATGGCAATCGCAAAGCAAGTGACACTCTCATCTACTAGATTATGAGGCACGCGCACAGAGAGAGAGAGAGAGAGAGAGAGAGAGAGAGAGAGAGAGAGAGAGAGAGAGAAGTATCCAAGTTTAACCAAATTTGAATAAAACATTGTGTATCTCTCAAGTTTGTTGAATGGATACACAAATAAAAGAATTAAATATACATGATATATAAGTAAATCAGATATTACACTGAAAAATAAATATGTCGGAAGTAAATAATATATTGCAATGAAAAAGAAATACTTACCCAACAACCCATGTCATCAGAAAAGCAACTGAAAGACCTTCAATAGATTTTTCACGGAAATTTGTGTGGATTTGAGGAACCTCAGCAAGTCCCCAACTGATAATACTTACAATTCCAAGAAATATAGCTACACCATCTTTAGCACTACAAAGGCAATACTTCAAATAAATTCTAGCCCAATCTGAGCAGTGCTGAATTGATGGACAAGTGGGTTGAAAAGAAGCTTTAGAATGAGCCATTACAAAGCAGATGTATCCAACCTGGAGAATTCCAAAAACAAATATTTCAGCTCATTCACTAATGAACGCATCAAGCCAGTTCCATTGGCACCATGTGGCAGCTGTTATGTTATGGAGACGATAGACAATGCTTGCAACATCTCCTCACATAGCATCATCAATGGGCAGATATGATAATATAGCATAAACATAATAAAAGTAATGTCACAATATGATTCTGAGAACAGATAAGTAGATAAATAAATAAAAACTACAACTTATTTCTTATAAACTCAAAATTGCAAGTAAATACACAGCAAACTGAAAAAAAAAAAACAGAAACATCATGCCAAGCAAAAATTCAAGGAAGCCATTCTCTTAATCAATTCTCTCTGAGAATGGCCTTGGTTGGAACCCTTACTTGTCGAAATCACCCTTCAAGCATAAGGATAGGATTATACTTATAACCCAGAAGGCGTTGACAATTGACCCCAAAAAATACTTGAAACGGCAGCTTTGCGGCTTGCAAATTTCAATTAATGCTCCTTCCCCACTCAAATAAAACAAAAATTTGGAGAATTCCGATTGCAAGGATATATCACCATTAAATTCCAAACCCCTTGCTGACTTTCCAAAACGTGGACCAGACAGTGAGATGAAAAACTAATCGTTTCCAGTTAAAACTCTCCTCAAATACTGGCTGCCTTACTTGGTAAAAATGGAAGGATTAGGATGACTCGTAGAATAAGTAGAATAGGAGGAATAATACCCTACGGATTACCACGATATTCACCTAGACGAGAACAATGGCTTCGCGAGCCAATGCTCCAACCGATCAGAGAAAACAGTTAGCTCTGATAACGGGATGCGGGACAACGGAGACGAGGAGGAAGACAAACAACAACGGAATTAGCTAACCGCGCCAGCAATAACACAGATCCAAAACAACAACAAGCCCAGAATTGCAACAAGAAAGGGAAAAGCAGACGTCTATGGTTCCAAGCCAAAGAACAATAGAACACAAAGGAACTACAGAAAAAACATGATAACTTTAAGGACGACGAATAGATTACAATGCATTCCTGGACAAACACCGAGATAGAGATTGCGGCGTCAATGGCGATCGAAAGGCGCAGAAGCACGGAGATCAAGACTAACCTGGCGTCAAAGAGAGAGAATCGGCGGAGGTTTCTGATCTCGCAGCCGCAGAGACAGAGAGGAGCCCTTGGGCGGAGGTTTCTGCTAGGGTTTTCTCGAGTGTTCTGCTACGGAGGGAGATTAATAAGGCAACGGATTGGGAGGAAGAAGCGGGGGAGTTGGCTATTCGCTGTCTTCTGCTATGAACTCTTCGATAATGCAGCCGAGCAGTTTAAATCGGCTCGCTTGGCTCCCACGTGGCCAATGCATGGTGATGCCATGTGGCAATCGAGTCGGTATCTGAATTTTTCTTTAAAAAAATTAGAAAAAACTGAAAATAAATATTCTGCAATTTATTTACCTTTGAAAAAAACGTGGCGCATGCATGGAGATGCCATGTGGCAATCGGAGTCGGTATCTGAATTTTTCTTTAAAAAAAATTTTAAAAAACTGAAAATAAATATTCGGCAATTTATTTACCTTTGAAGAAAAATAAAACAGATATTTTCATTTTTTTTTGTATTTATTTACAAACAGACTTATTTTCTAAAATATTCTTTTCCCCTTCTAATAAAAATAATAATAAATTGTAGGGGAAAAAATCAAGGGAACTCGGATGCATGAATCCGTAAACCTCATGGTAGATTTTGCGACCGTTGTGAAATCGCGATAGTGTATTGACAATTTCTCTATTATTTAGTAGATAAGCGATCATGATTTTATAATGTCGTAGTTTGATCATGATTTTCACGATGGATCGTTGTGTCCTAGTTACAATTTCGTAACCACTTAGATTTAACAGTAACTTCATAGTAATCTTGAGCTCCGTAGTAAGCTCATTAATACAGAACATTATGAGTGAGCCTGAGGTTTGTATAAGGCAGATGATCAAGAAGACGTGGAAGTCAAAATCTTTGGGGACGTAGATTTCTTTCTTTGATTTTCATTGCTTATTGTTTTACTAATATTGATATCTCAAATTTTACTATAGATATAATCTAATTGTTGGTCCAACAAATTTATTCCCTTATCGGTCAAAGATTCTTCATCAATTACTGCTGGAGCTTAAGAGTTAACCTTGAGTATCTTGTCATCAAAAACCTTTCTGGATCTTTGCTTCTATTTTTCATCCTAAAAAAAAACCAGCACTAACTTTTACATCTCATGTCCATCTTTGAGTATATATATTTATCAGGCAAATGAAAGACTTGGTTGATACAAAAATATGTTAATATATGTCTGCATGGAATGTCCTCAAACTCAAACTTCATACAGCTACAGGATATGTAGTCCCTCTGTTTTTGATGTGCGAACACCCTTGGCTTGGAGGAGGAAGAAGAAATTTGAAAATTCAGCACATGGTAAACCATTGAGTTACCTAATGTAGATGCTTGTTGCCCATAATAGTCATACTAACACTCATTTCACTTTGAAACTTTAGCCACATTTTTTTTGTGTACAACTTAACCATTTGAATTTCCATTGACCAATTTGTCTTAATCTTGGAATGTTCATTCATATCAATATGGTCCGCAACAAATTCACTATGTCTTAGGTGTCTTAGTGCTCTATTGAAATGGGTGATAAAATCCATCAATGAGTTTCTATTTGAGACATACCTCTTGAAAAACGAACGTGAGCTCTCAGATCTCTGACTACTTAACATTCCAGCACAAAATATATGTCTAAAATAAAATGGCGCCCACTTGTCTCATAATTCTTATACCAAAGACAACCAATCATTTTTCTCCAAGTTAGCTGACTTGATAACTTCTTGCCATGCCTTCTCAAATTCATTAATTATTGTAGAATTTGAAATGACATTCTTTATGCTTTGATAGTGGGTTCGAAAAGTCAAAGGATGTATTTTTTTCTTGAAATTTATTCAGTATGTGCCACAAACAATATCTATATATTATCTGAGGGAAAACTTGAGCAATAGCTTTTGTTATAGCAGGATCATGATCAGTGACGATCAAGTTTGATGCACCTTTAGGCATGACTTCTATGATCTTCTTAAGCAACCAAATAAAAGACTCAGTTTTCTCATCACTTTGAAACTCACAGCAAAAATAATTGTCTGATAATGATTATTAACTCATACAAATGGTACAAAAATTAACCCGTATTTGTTAGTGTTATATGTCGTATCAAATACAATGACATTACCAAATACACTATATACCCTCCTTGATACATGATCTGCCCAAAAACACCTACAAAATTTTTTATATGAATCAGTGTGATAATAATAAAAAAAAACTTGAATTCTTCTCTTTCTCAGAGCCAAAAAAACTCAATCAGTGTTTCAACATCGATTCCCTTTTATTCATCCCTTAGCTACTTCTTGAAGTTTCTAATATTTATTTTTGTTCAACCTAAATGCTCAAGGCCTCCATACTCTATATTCAATAGTCATACTTATTGACAGGTTGGCACATTAGTCTCTGAAAATTATTGAGTTAATGATTTCTTTACCATTGAAACACTACAATGTGAGCATAGCAAATGAACCTTTATAGGAGTCGAGAGTGTTGGAACTCGAGGATGACGGCAATGACGTACTTCCTACGACGTTAGTGTGCGCAAGCGGAAATTATAGCAAAGTGTAGGAATTTAAACTAAGAGAAGAATGCAAACCAAGCGACTCGTCGATGTACGAGGTTCGGGGATAACTTGCCCCTA
>JBAMIE010000063.1:4727717-4739935 GCA_037177295.1 Kaempferia parviflora
ACGGTACAAGAATAGATATATATATATATATATATATATATATATGACTAAATTAAAATAAGATGTATATTAATTCACAAGGTGTTCATGAAATCTAAGCTTGTGGACCAGTAAACAAAGCGAAACTAGTACATAATCTCAACTGCATGATGCAGTTTGAGATAACACAGTTGAGAATTATAAATTTGCACTTATGTTTGATCTAACTATTAGGGATTCAGTAACACGAATCTTGTTCCTCAATTGACATATCACCAGTAAGATTCAAATCAACTTAAATCATTTTTAGTCAATGTTTTCATTGGTCAACCTCTACCTCTTACACCTTCTACTCCAATCGTGCAACTTATTAACGATAGCAACGAAACTATTGGTTGCTTTAGAATATGTCCACATCATCTCAACTCGCGACCTATTTTCTCTCCTTTTATCATCTATTGAAGTTATGCCTAATTGCTCTCACATCAGTATTTTTTTTTTTTTTTCATTTTACAAACTCCATAAATATATCTTACCATGTACTACTTAGCAGATATTATCATGTCAATAAAACAGCCAACAGGGAATGTGAACCTTATCTCCTCCATAAGCATCTAGAATGTAGATATTATTATTTGTGGTTGTCAAAACCATAGATCTGCCGTCGTTGCTGAACTTGATATCACAGACCTCAGCCGTATCTCCACCAACAAGGAAAGTATCAAATGGACCCTGAAGTAAAAAAAGCTTAGAAATTTATCGTGCAAAAAGGAGATCCAAGTTTCCACAATGCTAACCTTATCATATGAACGAGAATCAAACAATTTGATGGCACCTCCTTCCATTGCCACTGCAAAGACAAGGCCCTGTTGATCATAGGCAACGGTAGGCCTTCCACGCAAACGCAGAATCCCCTGAAAGCTAAAGCAGTGAGTATAAATCACATTTACATAATTAATATTCCAAATCTTAATAAAACTTATATGGTAACTTCCAAATTTAATAAAGCATTTCAAGCAAAAACTCACTTGGCAAGCATTTACACGAAGATCCCATATTCTTACACTATGGTCAAGAGAGCCTGACATGAAGCTATCATTTATTGGAGACATACAAAGTGAAACAACTCTGCAATAGTGCAAGTGCTTGTTAGGATTGAATGTACAAGGCATCTAAAAACCCAACAGTTTGTAGTGTCATTTCCAAATAGAATTACCTTTTCTTATGGCCTTTAAAATACCGCAGACAACGGTTATCATACATGGAAAGATATCGCAAGCATTCTGTTAAATGAGAATAATATCATAAGGTTTATGCACAAAAATTATTGAGAACATGTGTTCAAGAAGAAAATGGCTAATTACTAATATAAAGAAGCACCATTTGTCAACTCTAAGTTGTGTCTTGATGAGCATAAAATGGAACTTGGATGGTGTGTAAAGCAAATGCGGTCAGAACCATGCTTCTTGTGAAATGTAGTCTTCAATAACCTGCATGCAAGAGAAAGTTTGATTCACTAAAAAGAATACATTTTTCCGTGAGAAAAAAAAAAAAAAAAAAAAAAAAAAAAAAAAAAAAAAAGATTTTACATTTTCCTTCCAAGACCAATATACTGATAGTAGAAAAGAAGTAAGGTTCAAGAGAATATAGTGTTGAAGGCAGAAAGCCCTCTCTAGATAGGTAACTAGCAAGTATAAAAAACAAAACTCTAGATACCCTGATTCCTTGCCTAGGGAATTTTAATCATAAGAGTGGAAATCACCATGAAAGTGGCATGCTGGGCAATAAAAGGGATCCAACTCATATATCTACATATTTGTGGGAAAAATACACTCATATACATAGTTCAGTTGATTCTTCTCTATCTAATCAAAATGTGATTAGAGACTTGAGGAAATTGACCACTACTAGAGTTGAACAACCTATAAAGTTAATTTTGGAGTCAATGTAGTTATCAGGATGTACTGTTTTGATGCTCAATATAGGAAGGCATTAATTAGACCATGCCAGCTAGTTTCCTTTTATTTTTCTTCCATCTTCCTCACCCTTGCCCTTCTTCTTGCACCTCCTCCCTCTCCTTTTGCCTTTTCATCCCTCTTCTCCTTCCATGTTGTCTCTTACTCCGAGAGGGGATAAGGTGAAGAGAAAAAAAAGATGAGGATAAAGGGTAAAATGCTTAGTTTAACCTTCTACTATTCCTCATGCCTGCCACCATGTCCGCTTCCGCCACAACCTACTATCCTCATGCCATGGTATGAAACTATGTGTCATAGCAGGTAGCATGACAGAAATTCACAAATTTGGTCATTTCTTCTGTGCCAACCGTACTAAGTACATATTGTGCTGACATATGGCACTCATCAAAGTATGCCAAGATGAACCAGAGACTTTAAACAGAGTGAGCTAGAAAAAAAGGATATATAATAACATTATGGTCATTGAAAGCCACACTCACTTAGCATTTGCAGTATCATACAAGCGTATAGAGTCATCCTCACTTGCAGTAACAAGAAGGTCTTCTGTTCGATGAAAATCCATAGAGCTGATTTTCCCTACCTACAACAGATAAATTCTAAATTGATGAAACAATGGAACCAAGCCACCAAGATAATGAAATGAAACTGATTCTTGTGGATGGAAAACAAGACAATGATATGAGCAATTGTGCCTTTACACACGACTATTTAAAGTATCAATTGCTCACATAAATGAAGTCTAGATAGTGAACTCACAGTCCATACAAGATAAATTATCAATCCTCCGACCCCTCACATGACTATTTAAAGAATCATGGAAGTCTAGATAAAAGACTCAAATTTCCATACGTTGCCAATCCTCCTATCCCCAAGGAAGTAACTTTGCATAGAGATAAAGATCACGTGACATAAAGCTGTGATTTTATACAACCAAGCCTATCAACTTTAGGCTGTGAATGTTATTTTCCATCAGTTCCAATCTTGCATAAATATTCTCAGACAACATAATACCAGCTTCCATAGAGTTACTGCAGGTCAAAATTCTCATACCTCATGTACTCGAACAAAGAAATTCCTAATCTCCGAAACTAATAGTCTCAGTGAAACATAGAACTAACGATACGTAAGCAAATACGACTGACATAAAAAGAATCAGCAAGAGACAGAGCTCACATAGTCCGAGAAGACTGCACCGACGGACATACTGCGTATGATATCATCATTGAGCTCTGTAACAGAAGACATCTTCTCTTCCTCTTCCTTCCGCTAGGTTTTCTGAGGGAAGAAAAAAGGAGGCAATATTGCTTGAGAAAATCCGAAAAAAGAGCAACAACAATGGCGGAAGTGGTTCCCGATTCAATCCGACTGTCTCTTGCGGATCGCGGGGAGTGAAAGGGTTTTAAGGGCGAACGACAGGGTTACCGATCGTTGCGAGGAAGAACCGGAGGAAGCGGAACCCCATTAATCCGGTTTGTTTTAATATGCTGAAAAAAATAAAACAAGTTTTTTTTAATCAATTTTTAACATGTTATAAATTTAAATAATTTTATATATACAAATAAAAAGAAAACATGAAAATAATCAGGGATTAAAACGTGTAATATTTTATGCCAAGTGAAACAATTTGTTAAATTAGTAAACAAATATGAAAAGAATTCTATTTTAATTAATTTTATTAAATAAAATTATTAATAGCCATAGTAGAAAATAATGTGATTTAAACTAAATTAACTTATTGTAAAATAATTTGGTCATAATTTATTTATTTTTGGTAAAAGTTTTTTTAAAAAAAGGCACATATTTAGTTAAAAGAACATTTTTAAAAAAATTATTAAAATAATGATTTAGTATATTTTTTATCTTAATTTTTTTATTTATTTTAGTATTATTGTAATATATACGCTCCTAATTAGTATATAATAGAGTAGAATTACTTCAACTTAATTAAAATTATAATAAAGTATTTATTAAAATCTTTTTTACTAATTTAACTGAAATTATTTAAAGTTGATTAAATTTATTTTATTTTGAATAAAATAGCTTTAACAATTTGTATCACTTGTACCATAACTATAATAATGTGAAATCAATTTTAATCCGTTTAAAATAATTTTATCAAAAATAATTTTGATAAATTTAAATAATTTTATTTGACCATATTAATAAAATATTTTAATATAATAGTGTTATAGGTTTATAATATTTTAATGAAATTTGATAATAATTTCTATAATAATGTTAAAATAATTTTAGTTAACTTAAAACCTATTAAAGTGATTTTGACTATCATAATATTATAATATTTTCTATTAAATTAAAGGAACTAAATTAAATAAGTGTTTGTTTTTATCATTTTTTAAAATAAAACAAGAAGTGCCCTTTCATTTATATAACAAAATTTAACTAAATTAAAACATTATCCATTTTAACAAATATAAAATTTTTATCTGTTTTATAGATAAATCAAATTCTCTGTATAAATCAATTTAGAGATCTCGAATTAAAATAAATAATTTCAATTTTATTCACTTCTCTTCGCTATATTATAGGACCAATCCATAGACAAGGCAGGCTAAATTCCCAATCCACAAATAAGACAGGCTGATCTAGAAAATTTCTAATTCAATCGGATTGCAAGTTAAGTGAACCAATTCACAAGTACAGAAAAAATAAAAATACATATAAAAAAAAAGTTAAAAATTTTAAATTTAAGTTATGGTTTAGGACTTATGTTTTCACATGGTAAAAGGTGATTCGCTCATATTGCCATCAAGTTAAAATATGGGAGAGATATATAGTCAGACTTGTCTAATTTTGATAAGACCCCATACGACGATACCCGAATATCTTAACCATAACACCGGAAAAGCATCAGGATTTATGCTTTGGAAGTAGGTTTTAGTATGTTTATTGTGGTTATATCGGTCTACTTAGATCCACGGATTGATGCAATTCCAATCCACTTGATGCTCTGTAACTCAACGCTTGACCAGTATAATCGTCCGTCTGCTGCGTCAATACACCACTACGCCTCGTGGGACTAAAATCACAGACCATCAATACTGCATTCGCGCCAAATCAAATTGCAAATACTGCTGCCAAAATTTCCACATCCGCGAGCTCCTTCTCCGTCCTCCACTACAGATTGGGTCTAGGCACCTCCACCCAATCTGCGTGGGTTTCTTTTGATTTAGGCCACTGACGTTCCTAATCAACCGTTGACCCCGTCAGACTAAGGTTACAGACTGGACCAGGTCCCAATCTTAACATGTCCGCGTGCTGTCTCTCTGTCCCCGTACGCGATGTGGGACTAAAATCACAGACGGTCCGCACTCTGTAGTCGCCATTTCAAATTGCTTCTGCCAAAAATTCCACATCCGCGAGCTCCTTCTTCGTCCTCGATCTTCTCCATGTAGGGTTCCACCTCCTCGGTTTTGCCTAATAATGCTGCTCTGAGTTGCAGCTTCCTATCGCGCTTGAAGCTCTCCTTCTGGCATCGGTTGGAGCTTGATCTCGTGCTGGATTCGAGACTTGTGGTTTTCTTTCTCGGTTCCTTTTCGTATGAAAATGGCAGCGCGACCGGATCAGATCGCGGGTGTGCGGGCGTTCGATGCCCACTTTACGAGCGTGGATTTGGATTGGGAGGGACTATGGAGGATCGCCGGCTCAGAGGCGGTGGCTTTGTTTCAGGCACCCAATTTACCGAGACTTGTTCTGACTCAGGTAGCGCTGCATTCTATACATTAATTTGTTCGAGCTCTACTTCGGTGGTTTCCTTTGCAGCTGTCATTGATTCAATTCCTTCAGTGATGTAGTGAAATCAACTTGTTCTGATCCGCAAAGACATGCTTCTTATCTGTTTTCTCACTTTGCAAAATTGGGCTTAAGATCCATTTCATCTTTGGATATTATTAATCTTATACTATAAACTATTGCCCACAATAACTGAATTTCTCTAAATGATTGACTAGTTTTGCAACATGAACATGAGAATTCATTTTTGATGTCATTTCTGCTTTACTGATCGACCAACATTTTACTGGCCATTGAATGTGGTTTGTTGCCATCTGAATCAATGGCTTGGGTTGAGCTGAAGTTCTTGAGGCCTCTTTCTTCCGTGTGTTAACTTAGTTGGGAGCAAGCATCTATTATGTTCTTATTCTTAATGTCAAAAGTATAGCCATTTGTGGAGTTGAACCTAATACAGTTCTAAACCATTTCCAACTTATATAACAATTTTGTGCAAATTGAAAGATGAAAGCAGATTCCTGTCGATGTTCCGTATTTAATCCACTATCCAATCCTTTTTTTCTCCTATATGAGTGAGCCCTTGCTGGTTTTTGACCTAATTACTCTGAAGCGAAAGTTCTTTTGTAAACACTTCTATTTAATGACTTGAAGCACCAATTACTTCTCTAGTTCTGGAATTTTTGTGTGCCCTTTTGAAGCCTTCTAGTCCCCTTTGTCAATGTTGCAACCATTAATAAGTGCAATTTGCCTAGAAAGCTTTTGAGATAGGTCTATACACATGCATTTTCAACTCCTCTTCCATTCACCAAGATGTATAGCATATTCAAAGGTAAGGTTTGCCAAGATAACTGAAGATTCATAATTGTGTTAGTTTCTCATATTGTTGCCAACTCTAAGTTAGACCCTGAATGTTCAAGAAAGAAGATCTGATCAAAATGAGGTAAAATCTTAGGTAATCAATGAGAAGTATGGCTTCCATAAGAGTGAGACGCATAGGAAAAAATATTTAACAATTTATGTTATATTAAGTATGTGTTTACTAGGGTTTCAAACATTGCTTCTTCCATGATTCAAATACCGGCAAGAATGAGTTGTACCGAAAACTAGTTTCACTCTGACCTTCAACTAGAATTTAGACCAAGCCCTATTGGATCTTATTCTCTGCACTTACTTCCTAGTAACAATTGCATGTGTTGCTTGCTGTCAGCTATGTTTTTCACTCAAAAACTTCAGTCTTCTTGAATTATTGTTCATTGTTTAAATTACTAGATCAGCTGCATGAGTCCTATGTCTGTCCAGGTTCTTTTGGCGTTCCAATCTACTCTATGAAAAGAAGTGAACTTTAAGCTGAGTTTGTCAGTATCAACCAAGCAACCTATCCATTCTCATAATGGTGAGATTTCCGACAGTTCCTCCCTTCTTGATTTTTTTTCCATTGCATTATATGATAGATGTAAAAAAAAAAGATTTACAAGTTTATTGGTGAGCATGGAAATATATTCATGTTGTTCTTGCTCGCATTTTTTTTTTTTTTTGTTCTTTAACATTTTTGTTAGATTTAACAATTATTTATAACATTGGCCTCTCCTTTCCATCAAAATTGATTCATCCAAAATTGAATGGATTGAGGGGAAGGGAGGGAAGTGATAGAATATAATTGTACTCATGTTTCCATGAACACCATTGACCATCACTTTGTCCTTAATTGTCCAAAACCACTTGTTGTTTGAGACCTCCAAAACTGCCACCATTGTTTGCCGGCCAGTAATCATCAAACATCATCACTTGTCGATGACAACAATAGTATCGAACTTCACTTTTGGTGACCACTTGCTGGCTGATGGTTGCTAGTCATCACTACTAACCTTCACACCTGAAAACAAAATGTAGGTACCTTCATATTGTTTTACCTCTTCTTCCTCCTCCACTTCCGTCCCTCTTTAGTGTTATTTCTCTTCAACTTTGTTCCTTCCAAATAAGTAATTTAAAAAGAAATTAATCTAAACTTTTTCCCAGCCTTCTGTTTCACTACATATTATGCTGATTCATTACTAAATTAATTTGGCAGTGGGACCAAAATGTTTTTGATGATTAGATATGAACAAAGACAGTGATTAAATCCCCTTGCTATATTGATGGATATGGAAGCTTTTATTACAGATTATGACATTTTACTAGAAAATTGATTTGTGCTGAAATTGTACTGACAAACTTAGAGGAAAGTCAATAAATCATTAAAAACCTTTGAGCTGTATGCAGTTGTTTCCACAACAATCTAATTAATGAGCTAGAAATCAATTATATTACGAGTAAAGGATCACAAAATTTTATGTATTCTTCCCGTGTAACTTTTCCAAAATTTTACAATTAAAGAGTAAAACTGAATCAAACTAATGAGAACAAATAAAAATAAAGAAAATACTAGTTTTAATTCCTCAAAGTTTGTACTATACTCAAGGGCATCTGGTGCTCCTTCCTGGCCCTCCAAAGTAGAAATAGTTTCCCCAGACATTATTGCTTCTGGCTTGAATGTCATAGCAATTTGGATGATCAGCAATGACCTTTAGGTTTGCTGCAGGGATGAGACTGTTGTCCCAGTCCACCACTTTCAAGTTCCTAAAGTAAGCTGCCTGCCTAAACCCTTGCTCGGCGTAATGCCCACTGCCCATTTGAGTTGAGGTGTGGACGCCGGCCGGGCGAGTGTTGAAGATCTCACCTCCGAATTGCACCATCGTGGCATGTTCCGCGAGGTGATTGAACAAGTAGGATGGCCAATAGCCCACCAGCACCCCGGGACCAAACTCCAGCCACCAATTCCCATGCTTTGGATCCTACATTCTCAAATTTAACACACTGATCACTCATTCCGAAAGACAGAACCATTGGAACAGTGTTGTCTTTCAGCTAATCAGATTCACTTTAGTCTATAAAACTATAATCTTTACAGAGTATTATCAATGGGTCAAAGACCAATTCTTAAAAGTGTAAGGCATTTCAGAAGTGTCCACTCAGAATCCACTGAGTGAACTGAGGATTCTGAATCTACCACTATCTCAATTGAGGACAGCAAATAGTGGCCTTCAAAGTGGTAGCAAAGTCAAAGGAACTATGATAAATAACTTAAAGTTTCTTTAGTAGAGTTGAATAGCAGATTTACTTAGTTAAAAAAAAATTAAGAGTTGATAGATATAGCTTACCTTCCATATCAAGAGACTGATATCAAATTGCTTGCCATTATAAGCTGATACTGGAGATATTGCAGCACCTATTGCAATTCTATTACTTGTTTGGACGAAGCCCGAGCATAGTAAGTTGTAGCAACCTGTTTCTTGATATGCATCTGTCTATAGTGATGTATATCGATCGTAAGAGTGCAATGAAAATAAAGGAATTATGTTCTTGAAGAAATAAAAAACTAGAGACTTACTGTCCAATAAGTGAAAAATCTAGGAGAGCTATCACCATACAGCTGTGGACTCACCTAAGATAGAAGAAAAAGAAAATCATTCTTGTTAATTTGCTAATAGAAAGATAAACTAGTCAAGACACACTTAACTCTTCACTATTACATCATGAATCAAATATCACCTACTATTTTGGCTTGTTGTCTCCATCAGTAGAGAAAAAAAACTATTGAAGTCAGAATTTTGGCCTGAATTAGGTTGATCAGTTAATGTTGACGCAGACATAACCTATGAGTCAGTAAAGTCTCTGTTTGGTAGATGATAATGAAATTAGAAAAACAAATTCTATAACTAATTACCTCACCATTTTTTTTTATAAAATAAAAATATTCATAAAGCCTGTACAAAAGCACTAAATTAAGCTAAAGGAAAAGTGGAGATGCCAATGACCTTTCCATTAAGCTCTACTCCTACACTTTCCACACTATAATGACTTCCTGGTGTGGTTTATCTAAAATCATACATAATGAAATATTAAGTTAGGCGTGTACGTGTGTACCTATGTATGTATGTATCTATGTATGTACCTGCCATCCGGCTTCGATGGTGTTGAGATCAATCGCGAAGGATCCAGAGATGACCCAAATTTGTGATAAGCTGAATTCGGAAGAAGAACTCAACTTTGGAGCCCACACATTTAAGCTTGCTTTGGCTCCATAAAGTTCTTCTCCCACAGCATAACCTACTGCATGCTGGATGCATCCCCACATTAAACATTTCATTAGTTCATATAATTAATATCCTGTATATAATTAGAGTATTATTTAATTGATTAATTCTAACATCAGTTTGACTTGGTTAAGGAGTTCATGCATGTTCAAATACAGTACCAAAAAAAAATAGTTTTTAGATTTAAATTTCAAGTTTAGTAAAAAATTCAATTTTAATTAGGATGGATAGTAGATTTTATTTGATTTTAATGATTTGTTGGCATCTATTTATCTCAATATCCGACGCTTACAGAAGCGTCGGTAATAGCAACCTAATTTGATTTGACTCGTTTAATTTAATGATTTATGACGTCATGAGAAATTATCACTATTGTACCTCATGGCTTCCGCCGACGGAATCTCGTTCCGTGCTGGCCGCCGGAGGCGGGGGCTTTCTGCCGAAGCTCCTCGCCGAGCTGGCTCGGAGTATGTCTTCTTCCTTGGTTCTCCGGATCGGCACGGTTCCCTCCGGACACGTCTCGCCACCGCCGCTCCAGAGCTGCTGTATTCCTCCTCCGCCGCCGGTTTCGTATCCTTTAGGCCTCTCCGGCGGATCCTCCACCACTGCTTCCGATCCTTGCAGAACCGGATGATCGAACGCCGGCTGAAGGTTCGTCGAAACGCAGTCGATGAGATCGCCGTCAGGACTCTGCTCCGCCACCAAAACAGAGCATTTATTTGGATATTTTGTTTTTGTAACGATTAATCAAAACCAAACCAGAAAATTTTCTTTATTTTTCACCTGGATTGTCTTGATAGCAGGCTTATTAATCTTCCGGAGTTGCGATCTTATTATTCGCTTAAACTTTCGCAGCTCTTCGCCGGACCGCACCGCCGTGTCGTTTCCCCCCTCCACCGCCGCCGCCGCCGCCGCCGCCTCCGCGAGCACTAAAATCGCAAGAAAGGCGACAACTTGCGCCGCCCTGCAGCCCCAAGAAGCGTCCATGGAATCGATCTGAAGCAGACACGAGTAAGATCCTCCTCCTACATTCGCATGCTTGTCGTCTTCCTCTTCCTCCTCCAAAGCATCATCTTCCGATGCATAAATTAAAACAGCGGGGTGGGAGGTTAGTCCGCCATTAATTAATCTGCAGGTGTTATTATAGAATTCACTGCATGTGGGCGAGTAGCAATGAGGATGGAGCTCTGATTTTTTTCTTTATCTTTGCTGCCTTTTTCCCCCTTCCTCCTCCTCCTCCTCTTCTCACATGATGATGGGTTTTATAGGTAGGTGGAGAAAAAAGGAGAGCAGGCATTGAATACTGATGCTGGAGAAGCTGGTGTTGCTTCTCTTCTTTTGATTGCAATTGATCTTTTGGGTTTGTGGTTTCTCCGCATTCATTTTGCTGGAGTTCACTCGATTGAGAGGTCCGCAGGCATGCAAAGTGTTCTGCTCTCCTGTTTCTTCTCAAAGCTGGTGTTTGCTTTGACTGGCCTCTGCCCTCTGGTTCACTGTTTTGGAACCCAATTAGACTCCTGACCTAACCGACTCACTTAGTCTGACTCAATTGAGCTCAACTAGCTCATTTCAGCTTGATTGACTCAACTAAGTTCATTGTCAATTTGTTTTTATTTTTATTTGTATTTTTATTTTTGGTAGGTTTGACTTATCCTTCATCCATCAAAGCACATTACTGTCGAGCGAACACTGGACAAAACGTGGTATCAGTACCTTGATATTATTCATTTCAGTGGGTCAACTTTGAACCGTGAGAAGAGGAGAGTATGTGCATAAATTAGGGTGATTATCTTTTGGAATCATACTAAATATATATTTTATGTCATAATTATTATGATATTCACTGTAATAATACTAAAATAGAATTGTTAGTTTATTTTACATTTCTTTCTTTCAGTATTAAATTAAGTTATTCTATCAATTACTTTTAAGTTCCTATGCCTAATAGTATAGTTATGTTTTTCTTTCTTTAGTTGTTAAGTAGAGGTTAACTATAAATTTCTTTAGTTTTTAGGCTATTTTAAGACTTATGTTAGTAAGTCACTTCGATATTGTATGATTCCTATCGCCTAACTAACAAGGAATCCTTATTCTAAAAATACCGAGTGCTTCTCGATTTATCTTGATAATGGATGAAAATCATAAATTAGATATCTGCAAAAGGGATCTTATTCTCGTATAGTTGATTCTTGCAAGTTGAAGTGGAGGGTACCTCCGCGCCTTTTTACTTCATGTGAAGTCGAGGGAATAATGGTCCACACCCACAAGAACCAAAAGTATACAAGATTTCACTCTCAACCAAGCCATGTAGATTCGAGTTCGGATCCTCTGTCCCGCGCCTCTCTCTGTCCCCGTGTCCCACTCACGTTACGTGAGGAAA